>JAFVLL020031185.1:0-28605 GCA_021397915.2 Tor tambroides
CAACGTTTATTACAATTAAAAATTCTGCCAGTCACATTTCCCAGAAGTCGAAGTGACTGGGACTCTTGAGGGCACTAAAACACTAAGCATTGTCACATGTAACTGGTCCAACTGAGGAGTTTTACAGTGGCATTTTGTATAGTGATTCTGTCTTCGTCTCTTAGCGTAGAAGTCTTCGACACTTTAACGGCTGCTAGGCAACATTACACGTGGAAGTGTTAAAGACTGAATCATAGGTGAGTTGTTTTAAGTGGTTTGCTTTTGATGGTATTGTTTTGACAGTAATCAAGGCCACGTTCTTGACGTTTACACAGGTGGGGCGACCCTTTAGAGGACTATGCCAAAATATGTGGTCGCAAGTAACGTGTAGCATGTTTAAAACCTTTTCTAAATAGAACACTCGAGCCTCCCGGCATGTACGTGCTTAGACCATGTGTGAGAGCCCAGGCCTGAGCCACAGAACACCAACTGTACCTCGCATCTCTCAAAACATAAATAAACCCCAGAGGAGTTTGGGTTCGACTCTCACATGCAATACACTCTAGTGCATATCTATCTATCTATCTATCTATCTATCTATCTATCTATCTATCTATCTATCTATCTATCTATCTGTCTGTCTGTCTGTCTGTCTGTCTGTCTGTCTGTCTGTCATCTGTCTATCGTCTGTCTGTCTGTCTGTCTATCTATCTGTCGTCTGTCTGTCTGTCTATCTATCTGTCGTCTGTCGTCTGTCTGTCTGTCTGTCCGTCTGTCTGTCTATCGTCTGTCCATCTGTCTATCGTCTGTCTATCTATCTGTCATTCAATCAATCTATCATTCTAGTTTTATGAAGTTTTATCATAGTTTTATCAGTTTTATCAAGTTGTATCAAGTTTTATCATTATTTTTCTTTGTTGTTCCATCCATCCATCTACCCATCGTATGTTTTTTCTGTTATTCTTTCTATCTATCTGTCTGTCTGTTTGTCTATTCTTCTATCATTCTATCTATCATTCTATCAAGCGTTCAGTCATTCTAGTTTTATCTAGTTTTATCATAGTTTTTATCAGTTTTATCAAGTTTTATCAAGTATTTTATCAAGTATTTTATCAAGTTATTTTTCTTTATTTTGTTCCATCTATCCATCCATCCATCCATCCTATGTTTGTTCTGCTATTCTATCTACTGCATCTGTTTGTCTGTCTATCATTCTATCATTCTATCAAACATTTTATCAAGTTTTATTTCTTCTTCTTTGTTGTTCTATCCATCTATCCATCCACTCATCATGTGTTTGTTCTGTTATTCTATCTGTCTATCATTCTATCAAGTGTTCAGTCTATCATTCTAGTCTTATCTAGATTTATCAACTGTTTTATCAAGTTATTTTTCTTTCTTTTGTTCCATCCATCCATCCTATGTTTGTTCTGTTATTCTGTCTATCTGTTTGTCTGTCTATCGTTCTATCCATCATTCTGTCAAGCATTTTATCAAGTTTTATTTCTTCTTTCTGTTGTTCCATCCATCCATCTATCCATCTGTCTATCAACCTATCATTTGTTCTACTATTTGTTCTAATATTTGTTCTAAAATTTGTTCATTCGTTTGTATGTTTGTTCTTTTGTTCTGTTGTTCTTTTTCTCTGTTGTGGCTTTTAAAAAGCAGTTTCGAATGGTTTTCTTATAGGAGATGTAGTATGGAGTGAATATATGAAAACAGATGGAGTGGTCTGGAAGACAAATGTGAGGGCCAGTACTTGGGCTCAGAGGGACAAACCTGGGAAAACTTTGTTTAGCACATCTGCATGCTCTCTTTGCATGATTGCACACACAATCCCAAACCCATACAGACCAAATGACGTGAAAGCGAGTGATGGAAGAGCTCTGGTTACATCTTCTGTCACACATATGCAAGTTAAGCTCTATGCATGTAGTTTGTTGAATTAGTACCTTTTTTTCTCTGTTATTTCTTGGCATGACTCAGAAATTAGGCTTAAGCAAAGGTTTGCAGTCCAGGCCATCTGTGTTGACTTTTCTGATAGAGCCATCTGAAACTTTCATTAGCTTCATCAGTGTGTCATATACAGTCTGCTTACCTCCAGGTCTTGAAACATTGCTTTTCATATTAATAACTAAATTTTATTACTGTTATTGTTAGTACTGGATGACTCCAGTCATAACGATTCACAGACTGAATCGTTGATCTGATTTTGGTTTCCATTCAGACAATACCTGCAGGACATAATTAGACCAGGCTATTGTACTGACCTATATAGCAAGTAAGGTGAAACTGAACACCAGCGCAGAACTTCTCCAGTCGTCTCTCCCGAGGCTCTATACCTTCCCTGGGATCTGCAGACTAAATGATGTCAAACTCTCCAGATTTTGCCCTGAAGAACTTGAGTTGTTTTAATGGATCTGCACTCTTGTCAACTTTATTTTAATACACTTCCTGCTAGAAAAATCAGGTCAAACATGCATAAGGTGGTCAAGCTTTTGAAACATGGTTAATCAGTTCCCTACTATGTTCCCGCTAACCAGAGCTGATAGAGCATCCACCTAAACCTAAAACCAGATTAAACCAACTCATGGTCAGCTAGAAACCATTTTGACATTGGAAATGGATGCCATTGTTGGAAAAAAAAAAAATCCAGAAATAAAATATCTAAGTTTGGCTCTCAGCATGAAAATCATGAAAAAAATAGCCTTTTCAGTTTGCTGTTGGATTTATCTCACCTGGTCTTTCAGTTTTAAACTGATTTTTCCCAGATTGTTATTGTGAGGTTAAATCAGCATGACTAATTAAGATGACTTTGACCACTCAATTGGAGTAGATTCTTGCTAAATGAGGCAGATCCAGTATATACTGTAGTATAGGAAACCTTATATACAAGGTTGTATTCAAACCACATATAGGGCCAGATTTACCAACAGCTTGCGCCTGTGCAAACCATCTTTTGGCGTTAAAATAGTACTGTAAGGATTTACTAACGACACGCAGTGAAGAATAAGCACTGAAAAGTCGTGGACACAGTTATTTTTGCGGCGGACCTTATTGAATATGTTTCCCTCTCAGACGCAAAATTTATGGGAGAATATTAAAGGTGCCATAGAATGGAAAACTGCATTTACCTTGGCATAGTTGAATAATAAGAGTTCTGTACATGGAAATGACATACCGTGAGCCTCAAACACCAATGTTTCCTCCTCCTTATATAAATCTCATGCAAACAAAAGACCACTGAAAAATAGGCGAATCGGAACATAACACCGACTGTGACGTAAGAGTCGGGATCACTAATAGTTACGCCCCCAACATTTGGATATACCCACCCATGTTCTAGGCCAGCCGGACCTGCACAGCGGAATCATCAGAAGTTCTGCAGGTATTGTGAAGAAACAAGCGAGGACAACAGCGAAAATGGCAGATCATAGAAATAAATGTTATGTTCCAGGCTGTGCAGGGATGGGTTGGTGTCTGTATTCAGAAAGGCACGGAAAACAAATAACGCGTTCTAATAAAATAACGCGAGCCACTAAAGGGACATGGTTAGCTTCTTTCTAACGGTAGCCTGTTACATTACAGTACATAAGATTTCACTTACCACATAAACAGAGAAAGGAGAGATGACTGATAGGATGATGGCAAATGATTTACAGATCCTGAGCACCACTGACAAGCATCTGATCTTGTAAAATGTGTGGAAAGTACTGCTACTGTAGTTTACATAGAGCACGAGCGATCGCAAGTCTCGAAAGTGCATTCAAAGTGGCTCCCTGATGCCTGCATTTTATATACAGTATAATTACCCAACGATATAACTGCGAGAGAAAGTATTGAAATATATATTTTCCGTGTTTCGTGCTGTGTGAGCTACTGAAATGAGCTGCACTGTGAAATAGCCAATCAGAGCACAGCTCAACATTATTATTCATGAGCCTTCCAAATAAGGTAATAACAGAGCATTTCATTTTAGACACTAATCCTAGGGTTGTAAATGGACATGTAAAACCGTTTCTGGAGAATTTTTGCCCTTACCTAAGCACACATACCTTCTATGTAGATATCAGAGAACAATTTAAAATATTGTATCAATGCATTCTATGGCACCTTTAAAATGAATTACGCAACGCGATTTACTAAAGTTTGTGCTTGTTAAACTACTGGTATTTGTGCCATTATAGAATAATTTGAATTAATCATCTAATTATTAATTAATGAATGCATTAAATAAGCATAATATTTTAGAATTTAAATGTATTGTGTAGCATTCCAATTAATTTTCAAATTGTTTACTAGTATTCTACAGAGATGTTGCAAACCACATAGTCAATCTGGATCCATTTGCATGTCAGTGATATCAGATGTATGTCCTGGTGACTGTTCGGGTCTGTTTGTGACATGCGTCTGCTCTACAGACCACAAATTGTTGACAGGAGTTGGCAGTGGGGAACTTCCTTCAGCCTGTGCTATAGCAAGCAAATAGCTTAATCAAACACAGCAAGGCCTTCACTTTCAACTCAGCAGTTGTCTGACACAGGGGGTAAGAAGGGGCATCCCAGACTTGAGGAGGCAGACAGGGGGACAGAGACAGCTGCTGCCCCTGAGGAGATGGAGGTCGCTGGGGTAAGAGCCATGAAGGACATGGAACAAGATTCTTTGCTATTAAGGAATTTATAACAAACATGCATTTACGTCTCAGTTTCTACAGACATGCTTTCTAAAGGATGTTTCATATAGTATTTCAGGTTTTTCAGATTTTTAAGTCAGTGAATTGATTTAGAGGATGGAATAATGTTTGATGTTTGGTTTACTGCAGTTGATTTATACTGTATGCTGCCATCAATGATTTTCTGAGATTTGATGAAAGGTACAAAAAATACATAAATAATTTAGTTGGTTCAGGTTATAGGCTTGTTCTGCATTACATTTTTTTAACATTGTACAACAGCAGTAATTACACAGCTAGTGTGCATCATTTGCTTTGGTTGCAATAGCACTAAAAACCTACCTGTCTTTGTCAGGAAGGGAAAAGAGAGAGCAAACAGTCCATTTATCATTTATTTATATCACTTGCACACACATCACGTCATAATTGCAATTTCCAAACTCCTAAGTAGGAACTTCCCAGGAGAACTTGAAAAGTCCTTGAAGAGTCATATAGTAAACCTTGCGTAATTAAAAAAAGCCATTGTTTTTCATGAGTGTTTAGTTTATCAGTGAAATTTAAAGGCAGTTTGACCTTTCTTGCCAGCACAGCATGATTGAATAAACCAAACACGCATTTGGAAAAAGTGGAGATCTGTATACATTCAGATATATAAATCATGTCTTCTGCTCTGTATACATGAGTAGCTCTTTCCCCTCCTCTACACTTTCCCTTGATGATCAGCTACTGTAAACTGAACGCTGTAATGTTCAAGATGTCCACCAATGTTTATCTTGTGTTGAATGTGTAGCCTGCATAAACAGTCTGCATTCGCCCCAATGTAAACTTTATTTGAGATTAATAATCACAGTTAAACATCAAAAGAAATAATGAACAATTCTGATTTTTGATCTTGTGGGAAAGAAGGGCTTTTAAACCTCATGTGCCAGTGGTGTCTCTTCTGAGCTTGGGTCAGCTGCAGTTTTAGTCCGTCTGTAAACAGCGTTGCATCCTCTGTAAAACTCAACCACAAACAGTAAACACACACCAGCTCTGAAGCAGCCGACATTCATCAATCTTAAAGCTGCTCTTCTTCCAGGCTGATTAGTGTAATGTCTAGGGTTTAGACAGCGGCTAAAGGGCAGTCGGATTTTACAGATGTTACAGATGTGTATTCCGTAAAAGATGTTTGTCCTCTGTCTGTGCTCCAGATTAGACGTCTCTGACAGTAAACTATAGCTAGACTGTCACATACACATCATACTGGCTCTGTCGCTCTGTCATTGGTTAATTGCTATAGGCACCTCCCACTCCTCCTGCACGAATCAGAAACCCTGGACGCTCATTGATCCCAGCTGCAGTGGTGTAGAGGAGGTTGGAAAGCTCTTGTGGTGGATCAGTGTGATGGTGGTCAGAACACAGTATTGTCTGGCTATCCACTCTTGCTTTTAATGTTTTATCTATATTTCCTGTTTGTGGTCTGGTAATATCTTTTTTCCTCCTTTGATCTTCCGCTTCTTTGTTTTCTTTATAAATTTGGCCTCCAATTGGGCTCCACAGTGGATATTGTGGCTCCACCACACCTATGAGAAAAAGTTTTCTTTCTGGTTTTATTTTATGGTACCAGTTTTCCCCCACAATATTGAAACAAACATCCTCTAAGGCAGGGGTGTCAAACTCAGCCCTGCAGAGTTTTGTTCCAACCCTGCTGCAACACACAAACCATGTAGTTTTCAAATAAGCCTGAAGGACTTGATTAGCTGGATCTGGTGTGTTTAATTAGGGTTGCATCTAAACTCTGGAGGTCTCCGGCCCTCCAGGAACTGAGTTTGACACCCCTGCTCTAAAGGGTCGTTTGCACAACACCAATTGCTTTTTGGACATTCAGTTAACACAACAATTGCATTTTGGGGGCCTGAAAATCCCCCCAAAGTTTAAAAAATGGCTTCAAAGTACAAGTTTTTGACAACGATGTCGTTACCGTCTTGCAAATTTGTGAAAGCGGCACATACGTGTGCATGTCTATAGGTAGTCTCTAGATATGTGCTCAGGTATATGCACTTCATATAGATATAAGGTTTACATTATATCAGTAATGTTCTATCAATGAATATTTGGGTGACACTTTAATTTGATAGTCAACTTTAGACATTCTGCTAACTATAAGTAACTTTGCCACTACATGTCGGCTAACTCTCATTAATTTGCATCTACATGTCAAATACCAGTTGTTGGAGTATTAATAGACTGTCTGCTTAATATCTGCTAACACTTTATTTTGATGGTCCCACAAAAGACGTTCTACTACTGGTTATAAATAACTTTGCAAATACATGTCAACTTATTCTACTAACCCTGACCCTAAGAGTCTAATGATACACAAATGAGAGTTAGTTGACATGTAGTTGCAAATGAATGAGAGCTACTTGACATACAGTCACAAAGTTATTTATAGTTACTAGAATGTCTGAAGTGGATGAGAAATCTAGTTTACTTTGGGGTTGGTAACAGAACAGAGGCTTTGTATTAGAGCTGTCAATCAATTAAAAATGTCATTAAATACATTTTGGTTAATTAATTATTTACTTGTACATAGCTTTTTTTTGGTCCTGTTATTAATGGTTTGTCAGTCTTTCTTGTCCCTGACAAATCTGTTTTTGTGCAAGCTGAAGTTGCAGATGACAATATGCCCATCCCAGTTCACTTGAGGAGATGGAAGCGCTCTGTAAACAGGCATACCTGCACGGTATTTTTCCCTCAAACTGGCTCTGTTTTTTGCTCTTGACTGGCATATTTTATCATACACATCATGACATATGCTGTTACGGCATCTGCTCTGCTTCCACACTGACCGGCAGGCCTTTCTGACGTCTCCATAATTAAATAATCTGTCTCTTGAAATCCCTTCACTCTCTTTAGGGCCTGCTGTATGTACGGCTTGTGGGACTCAAAGCTGGTATGCAAAATGTGATAATATAGACATCAGGTGAGCCTAAAGGTCACTGCGAAAGGTCTCACTCCCTTAATACACTCTTTAAAAGGTCATATCATGAGGAGTCAAATGTCCCTTGTATTTTTCCCCCAGTCCAAAAAGAGCATTCAACAACTCACAACTTTAATGTTGCACAAGTGACATGTAAATATGCCAACCTGGTCTCATGACGAAAACGTACCTCTGGGAACGTTTTCGCAAGCCGCAAAATACGTAGCGCCATGTATGTTTCGTGACATATTCAATGTGAAATGTCCACTAGGTGGCGATAAAAGAGTGTTTGTTTTTGTCCCCTGGAACAGATGAACGTACATATGGTATGTTTTATGTGACTTTGGTTTTGTAGGTTCTGACTTGGAATGTCCCTTTAGTGGCACTATATCTCTAATGCTCCGTGACGTTTTAAAATGACGTACCATCTGCACTACATCTAAACCTACAAGATAGTATGCACAAAAGCAAATATGATGTAAAAACGCAATCGCAATCATGCTGTTTTAGCTTGTTTTTCGATCTCTCATCTTTCAGCTCTTTCATCATGAGTCATGTTTTAAGGGGCATTAAACTGACCATTTATTTAAGTTTATATCTCACAATACTGAGTTTATGCATCTGAATTCTGAGAAAAAAAGAATTGTGAGATCTAAACTCAGAATTTTGAGGTAAAAATTGCAATTCCTGTTTTTATTTTTTCATTCTGTGGTGGAAACAGGCTTCAATATATGACCATTTTAGTCTAAGAGAAAACAATGCCGCCCCCCCCCCCCCCAAAAAAAAACAACCAAAGGAAATAAAGATATAACCCTGAAGGTACAGCTTGTTTCTTATTTTTTAATGCAGCTTGGACAAATGCCCATTGTTATGTCTTTCTTCTCTCTGATAGTGGTCTCTATTTAAAATAACATTAGCATATGTGTTCAGCATAAACTGATAAATGTGTTTTTAACTTAATTTCAACATAATCATGTTCTTATTTAACTGTGTGCTACATACAAACTCTATTATTTGCAGTTACAGATTTCTATAAGTAGCATATGGAGTGTACAGGGCAAATCATGGCCCCCTGTTGTACGTTTAAGAAATGGGCCTCCTTTGACCAGCGGCTAAAGTCAATTATATAAAGCAGATTGCACATTTTCTCGCTTGTAGCTTTTTTTCTATATTTTCTGTGAGAAACAGGTCCGTGTGTTTGAATAGGCTGATAGATACGTAATTACTTGGCAGGCCACCAGTGTGACATCTGAGTGCGTTAGACTGCTCTGATTGGTCGAAATGATGATTTAGTGGTTTCATTTGCTTCTTTACTTTCAGTGACACATCTGAGGTAAGTTACAAGTTTAATACTATAGGTTTACGGGTTTGTTAAAGTCACTAATCTGAAATATAAGCATAATTTTTACACACCGTAATAATTTTTTCAGATGCATTACATTTTATAATAGCCTGTGTTTAATCCAACTGGTAAAATTATTTGCCTGAAGCATGTTTAAAATTTTGGTATAAGTAAATTTGTTTTTAAAAGAAGTCTTATATGCTCACCAAGGCAACTACAATTTAAAATAACTGTTTTCTATTATTTTAAAATGTAATTTATTCCTGTGATGCAAAGCTGAATTTTCAGCATCATTACTCCTGGCTTCAGTGTCACATGACCCTGTGAAATCATTCTTATATGCTGCTCAAGAAATATTTCTTATTATTAACAGTTGAAAACAGTTTGCTGCTTTATATTTTGATGGAAACCATGATTCATTTTCTCAGGATTCTTTTGAAAATGGTGAAAGAACAGCATTTATTTAAAATAGAAATGTTTTGTAAAAATGGAAAGAAATGTATTCATTTTTGTTAGTCGTTGTTTTCCCATCAGCAGCAACTGTTCCTAAAATACCTGTTGCACTTGGGTTCGATTATAGTCTGTTACATTGGCCTACTGAAACTGATTTGTGTTAAACCACATCTCCGGTGGACTTTCAGTGTGACCTTTAGCCTCCTTGTGTGGCCTTTTCCCACATGATGAAGTACCTGGTTCACCGAATCATTTCTGGCATTAGCGAATCATAAATCACCTTTAAAAAATGTGGTTGGTTCAGGCTCAGCTTCAACTCCAACTCACACTCCGTCTAACGGATGGCAAATCTGCAGGGCGCAGTGTTTGATGACCCGTCCGCCCACACCGCCGCCATATGTGACCCAGTATTGCGAGCAGAGCAGTTACTGATGTAATTAAATTGGTTTGTGTTTGTGTATGTCTGCATCACTCTGGGTAATGTTGTTTGATTGTTTTCTAATGGCTTTTTGATGGTGTTATTGTCTTTTCCCCTTTATCCAGGGCATTTTTTTTATGTTGACGCAAACAACATTATAATATATTCGGGAAAGTGTTTAACTTCGCTGAAACTGTGGTAACATCCCAGAGAAACGTGGTATTGCTCAGAAGTGGCTTTTTCATAACTCTGGAAACTCGGTCTGTTATAAGTCAATATGCAATCAAACTTGACCCTTTTTACCTTTTTAATTATTTTGTATTGCTGCATTCTAGTATGTAGCATCCACTTGTAGCATAAAAACAAAATCTTATTAAAGGCCTGTTTCACTCTGAAGTATGTCTAATTATGTAAAGTAGTTTTATTTTTTTTTATTTTTTTAGTTTTAATATTCAATTTAGATTTTATTTTATTTCTGTTTTAGTTTTAGTCCTTTTAGTACTTTATTTTATTTTAGTGCTTATTTTATTTTTACTTAGTTTCCATTTTTCTAGTTTTCTTTTTTTAATCTAATTTATATATTATTTAATTTCAGCCCTATTTCAGTTTTGTAATGGTTTTAGTTGACAATAGGGTTATTATAGTTAATGAAAACTAAAACTGTAACTAAAACTAAAACCATAAAAATAAACATTTTTGTTACTAATAAAGTATGCATTAACTGAAATCAAATCAAATCGAAAAAATGTTTTATATCAGTTTTATGTCAGCATTTCTCATTTTAATTCAGTTTAGCTTGATGTACTAAAATAACTAAAACTAAAACTGTAATAAAAATGGATAAAATCTATATAGGCATAAAAAACTAAATTAAACTAAAAATGAAAAAAAAAAATTAAAACTTTAAAATTAAGATGGAAGATATAAAAATAAAAACTCTGACAATAACGCTGACAATAGCAATACTAAACAGCAGTTCATGTAATTAAAATGTAAACAAACTTATGACAAAGTAAGGTTGTAAAACTATAAAATAACTGTGGATAGTATAGCTCATACTATTTGGTCTAGGAAGTATATGATGAGAAATGTTTGAACTCATACGTAGACTTTGGTATCTTGATATCTTGAGCACAGTTTGAGACATTATTGTGGTGTTTTCTCTAGAGAAAAATATGAGAAACAGAAGACATTTCCATATGTTGTTTATATAATTTCAGTGCTTCCTAGGAAAAATACTTGATGTTAAATAGGGTTTTACGATTTTGTAATTTGTGATTTGTCTATCCTCTGGGTTTTCAAACCTTTTAAGCATCCGAATCATCATGAGTCACCTAATCAGAGTCAGTAAAACAAAAAAACAGGAAATGAGTGTAAAGAGACGATCAGCCCAATACGCTTAATTATACATACAGTACATGAATATTCAAAAAAGTCAGCACAGATGAGCAGACTGAGTTTATTCAGAAATATTGCTGGAAGACATTAAGACAACAGAACACGTCCGACCACAGAGAACAGCCAAGAACTGAGTGGGAACAGGGATGCCAGACTGTATAAAGTCAAACATGACAAGTTGCATTTGTTTAATATTATATAGCCTACAGTTCATAGATTCTTCCCATCTTATATGGTCCAAAAAGCACAGGAAGAGCCCAAATTATTGCAGTAATCAAAGTGAGTGTGTCATTCAGGAACGCCCGCCTACGCCTGATCAGTTTACTTGGACACGCACCAGATCATGTTGAGCAACGTACTGTGTTTGATTATTTTTAAAGTCTCTGAAAAGATGGACAATCCAGTCTGTCATAAGGGACGTCTAGCCCAAGGCCAGTCTACTTGGAAAGTGCGACAGATGCTGAAGCTCTTCAGAAACACATGGTTTGATGCTGCGTTGTTCATCTTTGTTGGATAATCGTAGCGTAATAGTTTGAGAGATTCAGTTGTGAGTTGCCTTCTCACATCTGGCATCCGAACATGTAATTTTGACGGAGATGTATAGTGTTTTGACGTCAGATGTCTTAGTTTGCTCCTCGAGTCACATTAAGACAATGGCAGTGCTTTAAAGAAACCCCTCTGCCTCAATGCAGTGTTTATTCCAGGAACCTCAGTTGCATTTGGCTGTGATTTCGCAAGCCACCAAAAACAATATTGCCAGCGGAAAGTTAAACAGCAATGAAGGCTTTTGTCTGAGTCAAATCCCAGAAGAGAATACTATGAACCCCATTGTCTAAACTGAGATGAGTTTCCTCAAAGTTGGACAAACATCACGTCCCATTAAACATGGATGCTTGACATAGTAATCCAGACACTATTATGGACTTGGCATGTGTTCCCCGCTGTCAAAAATGCATCCCGTGTGTAAATATCTCGAAGGAAAAGTACTAAATTACCTCGGCACGGGTCTATATTTCATTGACACTTGAAATGTGTTTTTACCATATGCTATTGATTTTCATTTAAAATAATATTGCTTATGTCATGCAAATCTTTCTCACCATCATGTAACAGTTACGTATTAAGTGACATATGGAAGGTTCTTTGAGGTGTTTTCATATGTGGTTTTGTGTTTTCAGGGCAACGAAAGGCCAAGAATCTGATCTCGTTGAGTGAAGTGTGCCTGGCACAGATAGATTTGACAAAAATAGTGTTTCAGTCCAGACTTGTTTTCATTTTAAACTAGTAATTTGAACATTTTATTTTCTTTCAAAATATTCTCTACGTTTAAATCACAGAAGATGAATAAAAAAATTGCATTAATATGAGAAGAATAGTCAAATTAATTTAACTATTTTACACTCTAATGTCATTCCAACCCTTCATTTTCTTTCTGAACTATTTATTTAAAGGTCCACTATGGAGGATTTCACATATAATTTTTCATAAAAAATTTAAATTGCATTAGAAATTTAAATTGCACAAGATAAATGTAATTGCATTCATATGAGAATAGTATATTTAAAATTTAAAATGGTCATTTATTCACTCTCATGTCACTCTAGCCCTGTCACTGTATTTTCTTTCTGAACTATTTGCTTGAAGTTCCACTTTGTAGAATTTGTCATTTAATTTTTCATTATAAATTCATTATTGAGCATATTACAAAAAAACAAAAACAAAAAAAACTGTATTTTCAAGTCCAAATCACAATGTTAATTATATATTAATATTTTATATTCAGTACTGTCAGGTTTGATTTGCCTGCAAATTTCAGTCCTTCATTATTTATTATTGTGTGTTTTGCTGAAATTGTTATGGGTATATGGTGACATTAATGAAATTTAGCTCTGAGAACTTTTTTATTTCCAGGTCTTTTCCAGGTCTTACTATGAGTGATTCTGGTGCAGCTAATCAAATTTGCTCTGATAAAAATGTTAATTCACAAGTAACATGCAAATTTATGTTTTAGTCACAAATGGCAATAGCAAGCCCATACCTTTAAGAATGGTGAATTTAAAATTTAAATATGTGACTTTTAACATTGTTATACAATGCCATATACAATAGTCTGAATTTAAATATATATTATTTTATGTGTATTGTTCCTTATATATATATATATATATATATATATATTTTTTTTTTTTGTAGCACTTTAGTATAGAGACCTATTATCTAGTTGCTTATTAGCATGATTATTATTAACATATTTGCTGTTTATTAGTACTTATAAAGCACATATTCTGCATGACCATATTCTATATTCTTAAATACTCAAACTTAACAGCTACCTTACTAACTATTAATATTCAGCTAATTAGAAGTTTATTGAGGCAAAAGTCGTAGTTAATGGTTTATTAAGAGTGTAGAATTGGACCTTAGTTGTGATTATTATTTTATTTTTATTTTTTTATTACATATTTTTTTTATTTTATCGGGATGGTCAGGTATAAATAGTGTATTTGTAATGCTTTTAGATAATGATAATATTAGTTTGTGCAATTTCAACACAGTGCTGTGAGTTCTCTCTCTCTCTCTATCTGTCACTCTCTTTTTCTCACTCTCTCCGCACTTTCTCAGTTTTCCGGTGAGGAATGAGCTGTTCACTGAAGCTTCTGGCTTTTGGCAGTCTCTGCTGTGAAATCAATGGGTTAGGTGTTCAGAGGTGTAAATGAGAGCCAGTCATCTTTGTCTGACTGTATTTGGCTGTGCAACTAAATGTCTGAAATGCTTAGAGGCTCGTGATCTGGCAGCATTTCACAAGTATTACAACATGCATGTAAATATGTTCCCAAGGTCACCCTGAACAGGAAGCGCTGTCAATCTGAACTCCTCTCCTCTCGCAATCTTCTTCTTCTTCATGCTATTTAATGAGATGAAATCCCAGTTAGAAGCTTACTTGAGACTGAATATTGCCCCCTATAGTCTTAGTAGAATGCTACACAATTAAACATGTTTTATCAATGAACAGCTGAAGTGGCTGCAAAGTTAAAAGCATACATTAAGGTTACGATACCCGCAGACTAATGTTGTGGTCACTAGGCATGGTTAAACAAATTCTTTCCTCAAATAGGGATAAGAAAATCTTGGCTCATGTTACAGTGATTTTCACATCAATACTAAAACCTGCTGAAAAGATTTCCGCTTCCCCAAAACCTGAGCTTGTGGTTTACAGTCATCAGAAACTGATTTAATGATAACAAGCTGCAGTAATGCTCTATTTAAAACTAAGTCTAGTGCTCGAGTTATGAATGTTTTCATCACAGACTGTGTGAGTTTGTCGGCAATATTTAAAAACACAGGGAATCACTAGTAATTCTTCCGGTAAAGCAGGTTTCTGTTGGGAAGATGATTGTCTAGACTGTTTTTCATGCATTTTGAGCTGACTTTCATACCTTGCATGCTCATTCAGACTAGAGTTTTGCCTAGACTGGATTAAATGGAGCGCCAAAATATGAGTGTGTAATCTGGGAATCAAGACCACATGATCATTTACCTGTTTGCTGTTAGCTCCTCACATATGTGTTGTTTTTTTTTTTTTTTTTACTAGACACCACAGATGACATTCAGGTGGACAGAAGGTCTATTTTAGACTAACTAACTAACTAAACAAGTAAATAAATAAATAACGCTTAGCTAGAATGTTCCTTTCACAATTCTGGCACTATAGGATTCCAAATTACTGACCATTGGAACTGCTTGTTAGTTTATTTATTTATTTAATATTATATAAATTTGGTTATTTACATAATGCAACAGTTTTATATTATTTATTTAAATGTAAATAAATAAATATACATTTTTAAACATACATTTATTGAAATACATATAAAATAGTTTATTTTTGTTTATTTATTTAAAATGTATTTATATAAATTTGTTTATTTACATTACTCGTGTATGTTTCCTTGTGTGCAAGTGTGTGTCTGTTTCTAAAGGAGAGAGAGCAGGAGAAATAGAGTATGTGTTTTCCATGCATAATAAAATGTAATTCTGTGGCAAAAACATGGAAATAATTTGTCGTTTTATCCTGTTGTTTACTAGATTTTTTTGTTTGGTCAGTGTTGTGGGTTTTGGTTATTTTGCTGTTTTAGGCTGTAAGTAATTTTGAAATAACTGAAATATGAACTGAAATATGGCGAAGTGATATGGACATAATGCGGTCAAAACCTGGCTGGAACTACTTCAGCCGTGCATTTCCCTGAAAATAATTGCACACATTAGAACATTCATCGGCCAATCAGATTCAAGCATTCAGCAGCCCCGTAGTAAATATATATATATATATATATATTGTTAACACAGATTGTTTCAAAGTACCTTCACAGAAATAAACAGGAAAATAGCAGTTTCAGCAATTATAAATGACCATTTTTACATATATTTATTTTTATTACATTTATATTTAAATTAATAAATCTTTTTTTATATAAAATCATATTCATTTATTTATTGAACGTAAAACTTTTTTAAGTAAAACTTTTTTAAGTAAAAGTTTTAGAGGTCAAAAGATTTGTGACTGATCTTAGTACATGGCTTGTATGTCATTGAAATGAATAAGGGTCAGATTATTGTTCTCTCAATTCTATTTTAATCACGTATTATGTTCTGCCAACTGGCGAGTAACTCGTAATCGTTCACTACAAAGCCTCCTTACTTACTGTACTGCAAAGCTTGTTTTTACTAGCATCTGATACTTGGCGAGTGTTAATTTTGGACCCTGGACTGTTGTTTTGTAACTGTAATTGGATTTAATGGGTCTAACACCTTTGTAAAAAGCAGATGCTGTCTGGTTTGATTATATCACTGGAATGTTCCGCTTATGTTTATACTGTATCAGGAAAATCTTACAGTCTTACAGTCAACTTGTTCCAGAGTGGTGAAGAGACAACAATGACTTACAACCATTAGAAACAACACGGTGGCCTTGCTTATTTTCAGATAACATACATACATCATTATGGGGCTTATTATGACTTTGAAAACATGTAAGAAATATCAGCTTTACGCAATGTGTTATCAATTTGTGCGCAGTCACGTTTCCTGTGCCGCTAAATTGTAAGGACTAGTCGTGATTAATGACTTTAACCTCTTACCTGTCTTAATGAGGAGCTACTTCATGACTTTTTAACCTAGATCCCAAGCTGCTTTTGTCATGCAGCATTTGACAGAGCGTGAGTCTGAACATCCTCTCACTGTTCACTATTATAATCACTCGTACTAATGGGAGAGCCACCCAGCGAGCGTCTGGGACCCTGTCGAGTCCGGCCCCTCTCATAAACACCAACACTTCCAGCGTCAACAAACAGATGGAAATGTTTCATTGCCAGGCGGTTGGGGGTGGAGGGACAGAGTTGTTTATCTGGAGGTCAAGCGAGTTAACACTCCATCACGCAAGGGCTAAACTCCTAATAGCCACACTTACACGGGCAAACGCCGACCCGCACGCATTACATTTATATGCTAATGGTGGGTTCCTTATGTTTCTTTTGGTCCAGTGCGGCTTAAATTGTTGATTTAATCTTTGCACAAAAGCGATGTTAAGCGGGTCGTGTTTGGAGGAAGTGAAATCCGTGTTTGTTTTGCTGTGGTTGGACAATAAATGCGCGCAGATGCTGCAGATGCATAAAAAGAAACCTAAAATGTGCTAACAAACAGTTATTATGAAAAAAATCATATGTATTTTATTAAAATCATTCGAGCAAACCGTGTTATTCAAATCAAAATACCCGATGGCCAGGTTTCATCTGCTCTTCTTTGGCTGGTCAACAAAGCTGAAACAATACAAAACAGGCACCATAAAGCCACATAAATAGGAGGAAACTCAGTGAAGCTGTGCAGTTGCATATCATATTTAAGCCTGAAATGCAGTCAGGTATTTTTGCAGTTAATTCAGTACAGCACAACATTGTTCTTAAGCAGAGATCATATAGATTTACACATGTTCTCTGCAATGATGATGCTAAAATTGCAGTTTTGTTTAATGGCGCTTGAAAAGCATGACAAGAAAGCAAACACGTTCAAGGCATGAAGGTCTGGTCATTGTCATATTAGTTTATATATTACAAGGATGCCAAATGTCTCATCGATGTACGTTGGTTTCTGTTTTATGCTTTGTCTGTGAAAAAATATGAGAATTAGTTGTATAATGTATTAGTTGTAATAAGTTGTGGTAAATAGTGAAAGAGATATAATCTTTTAGGGTGTTGATTTTCTATATAATTTTGTTTTTTGGAGTCAGAATTTTTTTCAGCATGAATGGAAATTCACTAACTGGATGAATCGGACAAAATGTGTCAGGAACTTGTCCAGGGTATATTTCACAACAAAATCAAAATAAACAATACTTTTATTTATATATTTATATATTTATACATTTACATATTTATTATGTTTATTTTATTTATTATAAATTCATTTTTATATTAATGTTGTAATTAAAATCTTAATGGGAAACAAAAAGGGGGAAAAAATATTGCTTCCCTTGATTTTGGGGTGAAATTTGACCTGAAAATTTTCATAATGTTTTTATATATATATATATATATATATATATACACCCTACTCGATTAATTAAAATGTGTATTTTTATAATGATAATGTACTTAAAAAGCTCAATTTAATTTAAAACTGTGCAAAAACAATGTCTTGAAAACATGTCTTGTGTTTCAGAACTCCATGTGCAATGGCTTTTTGATTGCTGTTTAACACATGACACTTTCACCACCTCACACATACAGAACATGTGCACGCAAACACACGCTCACACACTGGAATGTCCAGATAACACACCTCTCCTCTCCTCATTTGAAACGGTTGAGTTCGGCTCTGTTATTTGGCTGTTCATGATCTCTCATGAGCAACAGCATTTGATTTGACAGTCAGAGTTCCTGCTTTGTTACAAGCTCCTCCAGTCAACATAAACCACCTGTCAGACATCGCAGAAAGCCAAATAACTCGCTCTGTTTTTGCATTTCACATGAACATGAAAGCATGTTAAAGTGCGATGAATAATGCCTTAGTAATGAAAATATTTTGAATTATCTATTAAAGTAGATAGATCGATAGATTTTCTGTAGTTGATATGGCACTTCAAGCAGTTGCAAATAAACAATTTATCCAAATTCTTGTGTGTGTGTGTATGGAATATATATACTGTGTGTGTGTGTGAATATATATATATATATATATATATATATATATATTACATACTGTAATTTGAAATATTACATGTTAAGTAAATTGCAAAAAAATTAAATGATGCTTGAACATAGTGAAAAACAGTACAGCCTCTATAATGCACATTAGCCCCTAAATATTTATAATATTAATATACTATTATAGTTTTTGTTAATATTTTGAATTGAATTGTATTTTTTTCTATTTTCTGTTGTCACTTTAATTTTAGTTAAAGTTTATTTTAGTTACTTTTAGTGGTTTTGTTGTAAGATTTTGTCATTTTTAACATTTTTATATTATTTTTTAAATATTTTAAAAATATCTATACAGTTTTTAAACATGTTTTTATGGTAACACTTTACAATAAGGTTGTATTTGTGAATGGTGGTAATTAACTGCATTACTTAACAAACTTAGTATGAAAATACTTTTAAAGCATTTACTAACCTTAGTTATTAATGCTAATTTCAGCATTTACTAATACATTATTAAAATCAAAAGATTTATCTGTTAATATTATTTAATGGATCTGAGCTAACATGAACAAACAATGAACATTAATGAATACTGTAACAAATGTATTGCTCACTGTTAGTTAACATTAATGCATAATTAATGTTAACTAATGGTAATGTTAAGTGTTAGCTAGTGTTGTAGTCAAGACCACCTAATCCGAGACCTAGTCGAGACCAAGACAATAGTGTGTTGAGACCAAGACAAGACCAAGACTTTGAGGGGCTGAGACCAAGACAAGACCAAGACCAAGGCAGGTCGAGACCAAGTCAAGACCAAGACGTTTACTGCCTGAGAAATGCCTTATTTTTAATAATTAAATACAATAATAAGACACTTACAGAGCTGTTATCAATCAAATGAAATCTCTAACAACAAAATTCATCTTTGCACTGCAGTGGTGGCACAGAAGCTGCATCTGAATTGGTACAATTACAAATGCATAAATAATGTTGATAATAATGTTAAAAATTGTTTACTTAATGTTTTTATAAAAGCAATATATATTTTTTTCAAAACAGCTCTCTTGCTCTTGTGATATTGCTTAATCATATCATATTATAAAAATCCCCATCTCATACACTCAAGCACTTATACTCTCAAGCACTTTTTTTGCAACAATATCTTAAATTTTGTGGGTGTATGTATTAATTTTGGTGACATTTTTGACACAGACCCTCAGTAATTTCTGACCCGGCATAACAGTATAAATCATTTGTTGTCAGCCAGGGGCCGGGGCCCACTATGGGGCCTCAACAAACTTCCAAGGGGGCCTCAAGATGACTTAAAATGGTTTAAAATATAACAAAACAAGCATTAAAATGAACTAAAACAGGTAAAAAAATCAAAGATATTTCTTAGTATTTGGTTATTTTTGTAATGAATATACATCTTTCTAGTCATGTTAAGCTCTAAAATATTTTGGGTGAGTGGAGGGGGGCCTTCAAATAATGTTGTGGACAATAGGGGAAAGTGAAGTCAAACATTTTGAGAGCCACTGGTATAAATCAAATTATTTAGTTTTGTTATTTAGTTATTTAATTAGTTATTGATTGCATTTGAAGCAGGAAGTTTTACATCCAATCACATTAATGATGGTTGTAAATAAATCGGACAATTTAGTGATATCCCCACAGTTGTGGTCTTGACCGGTCTTGAAACAAAATCCTGAGTCCTCTTAGTCTGAGACCAGGACAAGACCGAGTACAAATGCGGTCGAGACCGAGACAATCAAAAAATGGTCTTAAGACCGGTTTCAAGACCAAGACCGGTCTCTAGTACTACAACACTAGTGTTAGCATTTTTATTTATTAGTTTTAGTTTTTATGTAGTTTAACTGAATGAAAATGAGGAGAAAGCTAAAAGTTTAAGTTTTTTTAATATATTTCACTTTATTTCAAGTAACATTTTTTAATGGTTTTGGTTTTAATTAACTTTAATAAGCCTGGTTATTAATCAACAACTCATTTAACGTTTGTGGTTGTTTTTTCTATAGGTATGTAGAGGAACTGGTTCAAGTTCAATATTTTATTGAGCTACCAGTGTTGGATAATTGAGTAATAGGATGATGTGTTAACTTCCTGTTAGACAGATTACGTTAAATTTTCCTGGGACAAAGGGTTGTCACAGTGTTACCCCAACACAAACCACACACACACATTCTGGTATTAATTTCATTTCCTTTCCATTTTTAGGCTTTAATTTTGTCAGCAAGGGATATTGGAGAGGAAAACACAGTTGTGGTTTAGGAACTGAGAGGATTGAATTCTGTGATTTCACTGTTGACGCTTATTGCGAACAGTTGTTGCGCCCAACACAAAGCCGGAGGAAAACAATGACGTTTTCATTAGTTTAAGACAAAATGTCACAGTAGCTAAATCAAGCCTGTGTGTGACTATAAGAACCAGACCTTCTCGATCGGATAAGGATCGGAATTCGAGCGGTTAGATCGTCAAAGCTGAGAATAATGATACACCTCAATTATCCGATTTCTTAATGTTAACGTAACGGGACAGCTATAGGGGAGAACATAGGAGATATTTAAGCCCCTGGAGACCTCGATTGCATCCAGATTCAAGTTTTTAATCTCGCAGTTGTTACTCTTACGATAATTGTCCATGAGACAGTTCATCAAATGCTGACAGATAAAAAGCACGAGAGGCCCCTTTCATCGGCGTCTTCAGCATTGAGCCGTCAGCCTCAGGTCCTCATAGTGTTTATGGGCTCCGTTGCTGAAGAACATAGTTACACTTGTATTTATAGCTGTTGTGGTTCAGTCTTTTGTAACGTGATAGTGTATAGTGCAGTAAGCCAGAGGAGCTCAAAGATGAAGCCACGGCTCACTATTTTCACTATGTTGACTATGATTTGTGATATCATACACAAACCCTGGGACGTCATTACAATAGGGGAAGTTGAGCTGAAAGCCGTATATGATATAGAACAGACCACATGAGAGAAAGAGAGAGCAATAGAAAGAGAATGTTAGAAGATAAAGACTGAAAGTGCATCTTAAAGAGCAGACAGGTTAGAAAGCAACTTCCAGTACACTTATTACATTGACCTTTAACCTCTGGAAAGGAATGTTACAGGTTTTATACAAGCTTGAGTTCAGTTTCTAATTTAAGCATTGATAAGATCTTGGCGTTTACATTGGATAATAACTTCAACAAGTTCCTTAGTTTGTAAAAACAAACAAAAATTGTGTATTTACAACTGGAGTCAACAGTGCACTTCATCCTGTGAAGCTCGTTTTTGTTAAAACAATTAGGCGAAGTGTGTAATTTCAGCGGCAGTAAATTGAATTATAGGACTGCTTGTTTTCAAACAGGTTTTGTTGCTGTGTTTGTCAGGATGCTGGAACAAACTGAAGTTAAATGGATAGTTTCTGACATTAGTTACTCACTCTCTTGTCATTCCAAACCTGTAAAAAGTTAGTTCATCTTTGGAACACAAATTCATATATTTTTGATGAAATCCGAGAGCTTTCTGAACCTGCACAGACAGCAACACAATAGACACAACTATCCCTTTAAGACTTAGAAGCTAACACAATATTGTTCAAAAGGTTGGTATTTTTTACGTTTTGGAAAAAAGTCTCATCAAGACTTCTGGTTGTAATTGTGTCTTGCCACACGCTGATTTTACACTCATTATGGATAGAAAAATTGCAGGAAACACCTGGTTAGTACACAGTTTGCTGAATAGATTTTAATTGCATTACAAGTATAAACTTAATTTTAGCTTGTTTTTACAAACTGACAGACATGTAGAATGTATTTGCTGTGTTAATCAACAACATGTCACAGATAGAGTTTAAAGGAATAGTTCACCCAAAAATTACAATTTGAAAATGTACTCACCTTCAGGCCATGTAGATGTAGTTGAGTTTGTTTCCTCATCAGAACAGATCTGGAGAAATGTAGCATTACATCACTTGCTCAACAATGAGTCCTCTGCAGTGAATGGGTGCCATCAGAATGAGAGTCCAAACAGCTGATAAAATGTAACACCTTTTGAAGTGAAAAGCCACGTGTTTGTCATAAACTGGAAAAAGCAATCTTATGGATAGAGGACTTGCATTTTAGCTGGAAGCAACGGTTTGAAGTTAAAAAATGTCTTAATAATGTAATTAATTGTTATACAAACACTCAGCTTTTCACTCCACAAGACATTAACTGGTAGACTGAAGTTGTCTAAATTACGTGTGGATTATTGTGATGTTTTTATCAGATGTTTAGACTCTCACTCTGATGGCACCCATTCACTGCAGAGCTTCCATAATGTTACATTTCTCCAAATTTGTTTCAATCAAGAAACAAACTCGTCCTCATCTTGGATGGCCTGAGAGTGAGTACATTTTCAGCAGATTTCCTATGAACATTCCTATAACGATGCCGGATGCTCTAGATTTAGTCAAATGAACCGCACCGGGGAAGTGAAACCCTGAGACCCTTTCTTGACAATCTTTCTAATAGGGGTTGAACCAGCAGGGGTTGATTAACTTAGAACAATAACAATAATGCCAACAAGAAAAGTGTGTCTGCGACCCGAGCTCGTTAGCATCCCAGCATCCCCCTCTCCTGCCTCGCTCAGGTATGGTTTCTATTTCACAGTACCTAAAGAAGAGAGGAGGGAAAGAAGTTGATGGAAGTGATTTAGTGCCCAGGGGACAGAGAGAAGGGGGGTTAATCGGTTAACCAGAGGAGCAGAGAGGAGGGGGGCCTGGCTACCGTCTGGGAGGTATGCCCTTGGCTGCTTTGTTCTGACTTACATATACACGAACAGGAAGTGATGCGAGGTGCACAGATATGCACACTTCATCTGCATTTGTCTGTGAACAATGGATTTGCACCTAATCGGGTCGCTTCCATCGTTAAAGCTGAAATTGTCCTGGTTGCTGCATCACACATGTAGTGCTGTTTTTACGCCTTTCTACTGCCTAGGTCAAGTTACTGCGTAGGTTTGGATCATATGGACTTCTGTTAACGTGAATCTCGTGAAAACTGTTACGGCGTGTCCAGGTCATATTTCAAATAAGAAGAAAAAAATGAGAATTAATATTTAGCATAAAGAAAATAGTTACATTTTTAGATAATAATTATGATATTTTTTGTATTGTATCATTTATTTTCGCAAAGACAGCTCAAGCGGCACACGTAAACCGATTATCTTTTCATATTTACTTAAAGCACGAAATAAACATGAATGAACATCAGAAGGTATTTTATTTCAGCCATGGAAAGATATCAATACACACCATTTTTCAAGTTTAAATCCTGCAGTTAATTTATTCTCCTGTCTGATTTGTTTGTTGGAAAAAGTGACGGATTCGGTGTTTTGATTAGTCAGATTGCCTGTCAATCAAGCTAAGTAAATTTAAACTCAGTATGTTGCTTTAGTGCGAAAAAAAAAAAAAAAAAAGTATCTTATTTAAACTGTGAAGTTTGATTCTAAAAACACATCATAGTATTTGTTGTACTGAATTTAATTAATGCCATTTTTATTATTTATATTAAAAATCTTTTTAGGCAAGATTTTCAAGATTTTCATTACATTTATTGAGAATCTGATTTTTAACATAACAGCAAGAGTCTTCAACAGGGGGTCCACCAATTGTAGTTGATCTAAATCTAATGAAATATACATTAAACAAAAATACAAAATCAATTTATCCAAAACTATATTTAGCTAATTGCTGCATTACTATAATGACATTTTTTTGTTGTCATGAAAATATCACATTAAAAATCTACTTAAATTTACAAAAAATGCTTTAAACTTTTAAATGCTTTAAAGTTCAGCTCAGCATTCACACAGAATTCTACAAACATAAAAATAACTTTAATGGATCCGTATGTTCAGAATCCTCAGTAATGACTCATAAATGGAAGTCAAATGAATTGCAAAATCAGAAAAAAAATATTTTGTGTAAGATATTTATTAAGTCACATCTCAAGTACACATCTCTCTTGACTTCAGGTCCTCCTGGGAAACGTGGACGGATGGGCAGAAGAGGCGACCCTGGTGAGTGCCATCTCTTAATTTAAGTTTCTCATGCTTGATGCCTAGCACTTCTATAAACATTGTTACTAGTGTGCCTAATTCATAATCATTAGATGTGACTGGGAGGAAGTCCTCATTGAATGTGGTTTTGAGTCACCGTAGACCCTCAGATGATTCAGAGGTATTGAACTCAGACTGATGATGACTTGGCCATACAAATAAAGATGCTGATGTATTTCTAAGTGAGCTGTGCGGTAGACACATGTCTCACAAGGGCACAGATTGAGAGAGGTTTTAATGAAAAGAATGATTCAGTGTCGTGTCACTCGCGGAAGAAGCCATCAGTACAGCTTGTGAAGTTTAAGAAGGTGTCCAGATGATGTCTTGCCATTACCTCAAGTATGGCGTAACATTAGCTTTGGATAATGTGTACAGTTTGTACAGCAGAACCTATATTCACCTTCTGACCATATCTGATTAAATCTAGGTTCGTGGCGTTCCCACACAACTGGCATTTGGACAGAATGACAATTCTTTACATCTGTTTTTAAAACTTGTTCCAGCTCCGCTGCCCTGGGAGAGGAACTTCAAACGTTGGCAGAACACTTTATTTACATAGAGATAGTGGGTCGTTTTGTCACTAAGTCTGCTAGATGTGGTTCTGTTTAGCTGCGCCTGCTTGTTGTAGTTTGGGTCGTGCAGCGAGCGGGAAGAGTTGAATGTGGAGGTGGATGTAGGAGGTTCTCCGTTGCACAACAGTCTGTTTGTTTCTCTAGTGTGAGGGAGAAAATATGGTTGGAAACCTGGAAGATATTTAGCAGTCTAATCAGCGCAAAGATTAGGCAGGTCGTATACGTCAACGATAGTTCAATCGTTAAAAGCACTCGTTTAATTAGAACCCTCGTCAATTAAAAGATTAATCTTTTTACTAAACAGTTTTGATGTGCTCAATTAAACCGTAAAACACATTCTCATTATTTTTCTCTTTCAACATCTTACTCCTAAATGCTTTCCAAATGGTGAAGCCATTTTGTTCACAATGGTCAGTGCTGAGTGAATGTTATCTTTTAAACTCTTAAGAGTCTGCCAGTGTCTAGACGTGAGTAAATACCAACAACTTTCTGCCTCATAAAACTTCAACACATCTTTTAAACATCTTTGTCTCCTCTGAGGGTCATAACACCTACCTGACGAACATTTCAGAAAACCTGTTGAACAATTTAGAAGTTTACCTTTTTTGTTAAGAGTGGAAGTGTGATTTTGTGTTATTAATTGAAAGTTAAAAGACATTTGAATTGTTTTAAATGTCTTTTTGTTGTTGTTCTTTTATTTTTCAGGACCCCCAGTAAGTACCCCATCCTCACACTACAAAATAATGACATTTTATGTCTGACAAAGCAGATATGGGCTTTGTATTGCGGTAAGGCTGACAAAACGTTTGAAAGGTGAGTTATAAAACCTGAGAAACTGCCTTCAAGTTCTGGAATCTTTCATACATCCCGAATATTTGCACCAGTTTGTCTGACTTTAAATTTCTAGAAACTTCACATTTAAGCCTGAAAAATGAGCATTCTAGAATTAGCATTCCAAGGATAGAGCTTAAAGACTAAAGTTCTGGAATATTCACTTCAGAGCAGCTGAACGCTTAAATCTCCATAAGATCTGGTGCTTCTGATATTAAAGTTCTAGAATATGTACACCAACATTAAAGTTTTGGTATCCATCAAAAGTGTAACACAGTGTAAGAACAGGTTGCATTCTGTCACCTGCTTTAGATTTAGGGTAAAACCAGTCCATCAACACCTTGTTGCAAACAGATATGTGTTGCCTCTAATCCATATTTTAACAGGCTGTCATGAAAATTTCATTGATCTGTTTAATGCTTGCAGGTGTCAAATTATGTGACAGCTTTCAACATTTTAACAGTTTAGGTTGGACTGCAAACTTTCACGTTTAGTTTCTGGTCTTCTGTAGAGCAGAGGTCCACCAGTTTATTTACTCGGAAGTCTATTGCAATGTTAAGAAACCCTAAAACACTTGAAGTTTTCATTTATAGTCCTGAAAGGTGCTGTTAATCCAACTAATAAGAACATAAAACAGTGATTTACGTCGTGGAAGTTTTAGAATGTGTATATACATTCTTCAAGTTCAGATTGGTTAATGGCAATAGTTTACAGTAGTTTACTTTTTATCGCACTGAATTTAAAAATATTTAGCATTTTTTTCATGAAACTGAACATAGATTCTCTTTAGATTATGAAAACATGATGTTACCTTGAGATTTGAAACTTTTTAAATCTACGTTAGGTCTATATTTATTTATTATATCTAATTTTTCTTTGCACAGGGCAAACCTGGGCGAGACGGTTACCCGGTAAATGTCCTTTAAATTATCTAGTTTCTTTGTTGGGTTTTAATCTCCATTTTATGGAGCTCTTTTTCTAACTGCTTCTATCACGTCTAGTTGACTTGCTTTTCATCTCTATTGTTTTCTTTTCTGTCTCACTAAATGTCTGTGTAGCTCCGCAGCTAACAGAGAACGTCCACATAACTTAAAAAAAATTAAAAATGTTTCTTAAACATTCAATGGTTTGAATGTTCAGAGAACATTCAAAAGTAACAATTTCATAACTTAATGGAAACATTAGCACAATGTTCTTGGAACATATTTTTTTTTTAGCTGGGTCATAAAATGTTTATATTTTTAAAATACACATGAACTACACAGCTTATGCAGTGAGAGAAGTGTTAGCAATAGTGTCTAAAGTCTGCACTAAAACGTTTGAATCTTTTGCACTCTTCATCATCGACACCTTCATTTCTGATGAAGAATGAGCTATTTCACTGCTATTTCTGCAACATGGCCGATAATGATGCTCAGTTTCCTGGAAGGAGTGAAAGAGCTCCTGGGCTCAATTACACTGGTAATGGTGTTTCTCTGTTGAAAACGCTGTAGATTCATCCCTTTGGCTAAATGTGGGTGTGGGACAGCAGGCCATAGACACTTAGGACTCTTAGTTTAGAATTTCCTGGTTTCTTGAACCCTGAAATGGAAAGTACTTGGAAAGCAGTCAGGCGTTTAGAAATGAATCGGGCTTAGACAAAACATTTGAACTGTGACATATGGGCTGTGAAAGTACAACACATCTGATGATTGTTTTCTGATAACTGGACGTTGATTAGAATAGTTTGTTTGTGTTAAAATAAAGAGACATTTGCTTGGTAAACTGTCATAATTGCATCTTGTGTTTCACTTATGAAACAAGCCCCAGTCAAACAATCAATAGTCAGTTTAGATATTTTTTATTATCTCTGTTTATGTAGATACAAACATGAGTTCAATTCTTGGGGTCCAAACAGATTTCCAGTTGAATTAGCTCATTGTCGTGATTGTGTGATCTACTGTAGAAGTGGTCTGGTGGCCTCTAGTGGCTGTCAGTGGAACAGCGTACAGAATGATAAGCAGCAGGCTGTTCTGGAACATGTCAAGGTGAACCTGGGGTCAGATTGTGGTTAGTTACAAAGCGAATGAGGCTTTGTACCTTGTTTTGTCTGGATCTTAATTGTGGACCCCATGGTTTGGTTGGTTCGGCTCCAAATATCAAGAGATGTTTGGTTAACAGGCCTTACTCACCTCGCGGCGTGAAGTGTGAGTTCAATAAGGGTATAGTTGTCTGGGAGTTCTGACTAAGCCTTACTGTGCCTCTTTAGCCAATTATACTGCAGATATTATTTATTACATTACCACTTCCTGTCTCTGTACCCATTATCTCTGCTATCGTTGCAGTAAATCAGAGTGATGTTTGTACTGATATGCTGTTGCATATCTGCTGTAAGATCGGCCTCTAGATAACGGTCTATGCCAGGCTGGGTCAGTCATGCCCAGCAAATTAGTATCAGAGGTACACTCATGGTTTTCCCAGATTTGTACGTCTGCCGGGAAAAGTCTGTGGCTAATTATAGACAGGTGTGTGTGTGTGTGTGTGTGTGTGCGTGTGTGTGTGTACATGCTGCACACATTCTTTGTTGATACAAAAAAGAAGTCTGGGTCATATTTCACCCTAAAAGTTTTGTATTGTTTATTATATGTGTATATGTATGTATACATGTATACATTTTTATGCAAAAATAAATTACACTGG
>JAFVLL020031186.1:0-58584 GCA_021397915.2 Tor tambroides
CACACACACACACACACACACACACACACACACACACATATATGAATATAAAATGATCTAATAATAAAATGCTGTTCCAAAAACTTAAAATTTCTATCTCCTACATAAAATGTTATAAAACATAATAAATAATTTGAGATGTGGTGAAATGACAGTGTGATGGAAGTTTGGTGATGGAGAAGAATGAACAGGCAAATAAATTCATAACCATTTAATAAGTGAAACAGAAATAAGATATAATTGTTGTGTTTTTCAAAGCTCTACTCCAGCAAAACTAAATGAGTTTTCTGGATTGTGGTGAACCCAGACATGACCCAAGGCCCTACAGTGTTTTGACAAAGTCTTAACATAACAGAGCTGATAATATCTGTGGCATGACTGTGGTGAGAAAAAAATCAACCAAATCTTGCTTTTTTAAAGAGAGGGTCAGCCTACATTTCATGTTTATGATGTGATCCTCTGTAAGAATGAGGTCTTTATAATAACTTATGACGAATTGATGCGTTGGATAAGAGTCATAAAGACAACACGATTCTGTCGTAAATACAAAAGGTGTATTTATAGGTAAAAGCAAACAAATAGGTCTCTGTTATCACAACCAGAACCTACATGGAGCTGCCAAATCCATAATATATTTGTTATTAGAATCACTCCGGTTGGAAATTGTAATATTATTTTCTTTCCCCCTCAAATCTTTCCAACAAAACCGCATTTGATGTACTAACTTCGAGTAAGATGAGAGTAAAATAGTGTCACACACATACAGAGAGAGAGAGAGAGAGAGAGAGAGAGAGAATTTGTGGGCCAGGCTCAGAAAGAGGGTCCAGTTGACTGAGGGAGACGAAGGTCTGGAGAATCAAGGCGCTCTTTCATGCTTGTATATGTTTTGGAGACTTGGAGACACGTTGCAGTTGAAAGGAAGCAGCTATGAACGCAATGAAATAAGTTTTACCTCAGGACAGATGTGCAAAGTAATATTTAAGATAATTTCTAGATTTCATATGAAAGGGATTAATGTTTCTTCTCTAACAGCATTGACAGAAATTCCAGGGAAATAATTTTGACATTTTTTTTGCGAATGTATTTATTTTGGGAGCTACTAGTTTGCAGAAGCTGGACTATACTTACGCGCGCGCGTTTTTAACTACAGCAGGTGTTGGAGCCGCGCAAAACTGGATTTTTAATTAACGTTGTTTATGTGGGGAACAAGACGGTAAGTTAACCTTTCTTAATTTGCTGGTTTGTCAAGTTTTTCTTACTCATGTTCTACCAAACCAAGTCTTATTTTCTTTAGTGAGACACAAAAGGAGATGAGTGAATGGGCTGAAGACAGTCTGAGTCACTATTCACTTTTAATGAAAAAGTTAACTGAAACTGTCAGTTCCTAATATTTTGCCTATAGCGTCTCCATTTCTACACGAAGGAAAAAAATGGGTTTGGATAACATAAAGGAGAATAGTAAATCAGAAAATTATCATTTTTGGGTCATATGTCATTGCAATATGCATTTATTTATCATTTGTAATTATTAGCCACTCAGACTGAACATCGTTGTTGTTGTTGTTGTTAATTACAGAAACATAAACCTGTGTGCAGCATATACGCGAAGTGTAGTTACTCATTTGAAACGTGGTCAAACTATTTTTAGTACTTGTTTGAACAAAAACTAACCAAAGTACTATACAGTAATGTCTTTCATGCGCAGGGAATGTGAGAGCGTGAGTTATGCCACTGGAGAGGAAGCACATCTCCACATCTCCACCAGTGTATTTACAAACACTGCTGAGAATTACAAATTGAAGGAGAAAAAGAAACACAATCACCTAACTGACTAATGGAGATTCACAAGTACCTGCTGTTTTTGAAGATCACTGTTCTTCTCCAAGGTGAGTTTAACCAGTTTGTTTGAGTGTTTAATTGCATTGATTTGTGCTGTATGCTTTGTCGTGTGATGTCATGTGATTTTTTTTTTGACTAAGTTACACCTAAGAATAATTCAAGTCATGGCATTTACAGCTGTCATCTGTAAGATCCCTCCACTTACAGTCTTGTAAAACACATTGTTGACTGTGACCTCAAAGACGTTATTTAAGTGTTCAACTAAAAGTCCTTTTCTGCCACCGATTTAGGTTATACAATAGTAATTACTGATGTGGCTCAGTTAAGTTTAAGAATAGACTTGATTGCATTTAATTAAAGTGTAAAGCATGAAAATGTTATTTTTTAATCGTAACTACATTGCAGTAGTCTTTTTACTGGAATTACTTACACTGTACAGTAGAGTTAGAGTATATGATCTAATATCTGACCATCAAGACATGGAGATTGTGAGGGAGACTTTTGTTTAAATTCAACACTGGAAGAGACTAAGATTTTAGATAAAGTAGCCTACTTATCATGGTACTATTAGGTATACAACATCACATATCTGGACAAATTACTGTAAACGCTAGAAATACTGCTTTAATGGACCACAGCAGTTGCAGTCGAAGTATTTCCAGGCTGTAGTCAAGTGTAAGGCCACTAGCCATTTTGTACACACTATGTTTGTGTCACCTAGACTGCATACTGTAGGTGTTGGTGTGTGTTTTTGAGCATATATGCTGTGGCTGCTGATGGATTGTGCAGATGCTCTGTGATGAGCAAGCTCTCTTGTGTTCAGCTATGTTCTTCTGTGCTTTAGATGGAGAACACAGGTGTGGACTCTGGGAATTCCACCCCCTTGCCCCATCCATTTCTCCTTGCATTTCTCACTCTCAAACCTTCCGCCCCCACCACTTAGAGCAGAGCGGATTGAGACATAACATGAAAAATAAACGCAACATGAAGCAGAAGAGAAAAACACTAGACAGGAGCAATCCACTGAAATGGGTTTCAATAGTAGATGCAGTACATTAAATCAGTTTGAAAAGAAGTGTGATTTAAAGACAGAAATTGATGTGAGAATCCTTGGAATTTGCTTTACACAACATTGTAGAAAGCGAGGGTGAATGTGAGTCTGCTTAAACTCAGGAAGGGTCAGTAAGATGGTGTTAATTTTTTTTCTATATAATAATTTAAAAATAAGCTAAAATGCAATTCGTACAATGAGTTGAAAGACATCTTGTATGATGAGCATGTTTTGAATTTCTGAAGTGAAATTCAGTAAGCCTTTTAAAATTTAGACAATTTGATCTTTTTATGACAATTTAAGGTTAGTTCAGATTGTAAAATTTTAAAATCCTCAAAATCCTAATGATATTTATTAAAAATTAATATTAAATATATTCATTAATTAATCATTCATCATATTCGTAAAAAATATTTATTTAAAAAATGTTTAAGAATAATTATAATATGTGTACACTCACATGTACTCAAGGCGTGAGGAAAATGTTATTTATTTATTCAATTTTTTACTCAATGGATTCATCCAACCTGATCTGATGTGAAAATGTGTCTATTTTACACATTGGTGAATTGGTGGCAAATTCATATCTTTTGAGTCATATGAAAACTTATGATTTTTAGAAAATAAAATGAAACATGAAGGTCTACCCCTAAGCTGACCTGTAAACCTGTCCCTCAATGGGCCGTAAGCAGATTGTATGAAAGTGTATGAATGATAAAATTGGCCACCAGTTCACCAAATCATAAATTATTTACACAAATTGCCATGAAAATGCTTTGGTTACATCAGTTTTAGTCACTTTAAGGTCTTTAAAAACATCTTGAAAATAGTATAAAAGTTCTTCAAAACTATTCATACGTTTCTAAGATCCTATGTTTTACACTGTTTTTTTTAAAATTTCCTTTTCTATATTGTTGACATTCTTATATTTCAGTGACCCGAAACGAGAGAGCTTGTGGAAAAGAGAGTTGGAATAACCAAACTGCACTGTTTTAAACATGGATAAAATTGTTTCCCATTTGAGTGGGTTTCTTAGTAACATGTTCTCTCTCAGTAATGTGTCCCATATGTGTTCACATATTAGTCATGCTGGCATGACTGAACTGTACATTTGCATTTCTAATAAGACTCATTCAAAGTGACATCCATCCAGTGGTGGGTGAGAAAGGCTATGTCTCAGTGTGGTGTAGGAATGCATTTATATGTGTATAATAGTGTATATATGTGTTTTTGTGTGTAAGGAGTGAGAGAATCTGGACTGCTTTTCCAGACTGTTCACCACCAAGCTATATAAATGTTTACAGTTGTCATGACAGAGCCCTAGAGGCATAGACCAAGAAAACCCACAGAGCTGAAACAGAGGACTAAAGATACTTTACATCTCTTTCACACATAGAAACAAACATTGACGAATAAGAGCAAAACAAGTGTAACTGAGAAGAAGGGAGTATTTAGAGGGTGGCTTGAAATGAGGAGAGTTTGGAAAAGATAATTGATCCCCAAAAGCCTCTTTTAGACACTGAAATCACACTTAAACATGTTTCCAATCCAATGTCGATGGATCTGATGATTGGACTCACTTCACATGTCACTCACGTCACTTTAAATTGATATATGAAGTCAGTTCACCTCAAGTTCACACAAGTGTCCTGCAGAGTAACCGCTGGTTTGGCTCATCCCATTAACTATGGACATGTTCCAATAACGCAGTGGTTCTCAACCTTTTTGAAGGTTTGAAGGACCCCCATTGTTCAACACAATGTTCAAAGGCCCCCCATACTGGTTAGGATATTTCCTATTCTATTTCTTCTGTAATTTTGACAATGCTGGACAATGTAATTTTCAACACAGGACTGTTGAAAATAATTAACTATAATTAATTTTCTGATTCCAGGAGAATGTGAAGATACTAATTCAGTATGTTCTTTAACAAAAACAATGGGGACAAAATAGGGGAAGAAAAAATATTAAGGAAAAGAAATCAGTTTACATCTTGAGTTTTTGATAGTTTTTAATGTCTTTAGTATTTAGTATTTTAATTAAGCTATATATATTACATATTATTAATTTGCACTGGCTACCAATAGCTGCTGGCAAAAAAAATCAAGGTATTGATGTTTCCGTACAAAACAACCACTGGCTCTGCACCCCTTTACCTAAATTCACTACTTTAGACTTATTTTATTTATTAAAAAAAAACATGACCCTCTGCCACTTGCACTCTATATTCTATTTCTATTTTATCTATTTGTTTTCCTTTTATTTATTCATTGTATTCTTAGGGAGTCAAACCCATTACCTTTATATTGATGCTATAATAAGCCACACTTAAGAATGTCTTTATGTAACAAAAAATTCTAAAAATTAAAGTGTCATTTCAACTGTATATATATATGTACACACACACATATATGTAGTTGAAATGACACTTTAATTTTTAGAATTTTTTGTTACATAAAGACATTCTTAAGTGTGGCTTATTATAGCATCAATATAAAGGTAATGGGTTTGACTCCCTAAGAATACACAAACTGATCCAACGTATATCTTGAAAGCACCGTATGTCGCTTTGGAAACAGGAAAATAGTGCAAAGCTAAGAAATAGGAGCACAAGAGAATTGTGGGAAGACAAGTTAGGTTTTGTGAACATTTCAGGGGGGAAAAAGCATGAATTACAGTGCTTGTCCCATTTGTTCTTTGATCCATATGGATCCCCCTCCATGTTCTCATTCCACTGGAAAGAGAGAGAGAGGATGAGAGACTGACAGAGAGAAATGCAGGCGCCCTGTTTGAGGTCTGTGGGGTTTGGTTCTCTGCCTGCCCCCTTTCTGAAAGCCTCCCCCTCTGCTTTCTGGGTAAACAATCGTAAGAAATCCACTCAGAGCACAACTTCACCCACAGTGAATGAGACCTCAGTGTACGTGTGGGTCAAACCCATATCACACAAAACAGAGAAATCCCCTCAGATAGGTTTCAGTGTTGGTATTATGCTGGGAGTGTGATTGACTGGTCATCTTTGTTCCACAAGTCTGTATTGGCCAGTGGGGTTGTTTTGAGTTACATTTGCCATGAGCTACAAATCCACTGGTGAACTTCTGCTTCAGCCTCTCTCTCTCTCTCTCAGTCATATAAAAGCCAGGTCTGTATGTCATAACAGGGAACCACTATGTTCAGTAGTTATTATAACTGACGCCCTTCCCTCTCTTTTCCCTCTCTTCCCTTCTCTCTTTTGTCAACTCATTTTCTCTGGCCCTTTCCTGTCTGTCTGTCTGTCACTCCATCCATCCAGTTCATTCATCAACTACAGCTGTTCTTCACTGCTCTTTTTCTCCAGAATCTAGGACACTTGAGATTCCAATATGAATCTTTTTTTTAATTTATCTTTAACTTTGTGTCTATTGTGTATATTGTCTAAGCATTTTTGGCTTTATCACTGATCGTTTTTGAATGTATTCAAGATTGGTATGTAGAAATTTCAAGAAATAAAGTTCATAAAGCAATATAATCTTCTACAGTTTACAACAGTAACTGTCATTTTAGTAGAAACTATGCTTACCATGCAAGGTTTTGTAATAGCGTTGAGTGTTTGTAATACATTGAGTATATTTGTTTGTTATTTTAAATAAATTTTATTTGTTATGTTTGAAATTATATTATTACTAAAACATATCAAATGTTTCAATGTGTATACTGTATGTTTATTTATATATATGGACAATATTGTTCAAAAGTTGGAGGTCAGTAAGATTTTTTAAAAAGATATTAATACTTAATCGATAGTTCAGTATTAATTGATATTAATCGATAGTTCATCCAAAAATGAAAATTCTGTCATCATTTAAAAATGAACAGGTTTAATTTAGGCTTCTTTCACATATTTACATTGATCAGTGAACAAAAACAAAAGCTCAACCACACTTGCTTGACGCACAAGAACAAACCTCATTGGCTCTCACAGAAGCTCAAATGTGTGTAACAAACGAGAATGAACTTCATTGGTTCTCACACGTCAAGCAAGCATGCCAATGTGTGTGTTGATTAATGTTTATCTATGAATAAAATCCTAAACTAAATTTGTTAATCATTTAAAGCGATTAAGCCTCTTCAGAAAATTAGTTTTAAACCGCTAAATTCATGTGGATTAGTTTTACGATCTCTTTATGAACTTTTTGAAGCATCAAAGTGGTAAATACATATGGAGGAACAGAAAACTCTCAGATTTCATTAAAAATATCTTAATTTGTGTTCTGAACATGAATGAAAGTCTTACGGCGTCGAAACGACATGAGGGTGAGAAAATGATGTCAGAATTTTCATTTTTGGTTGAACTATCCCTTTAAATAAATGCTGTTACTTTGAACTTTCTGTTGCTCAAAGAATCTCTAAAAAATGTGCCACAAAAACATTAAGCAGCACAGTTTTATTTACGTTAACTACAGTATGAACTATTTTACTATATATCTCTCTGTTTTAGGGCTGTGTGAGTGTTTTAATATTGATGTGAAGAGGCCGCGGATCTTCAGTGGGCCTGAAGATGCTCTGTTTGGCTTCTCTGTGTTACAGCATGAGAACAATGGGGAGAAATCGTAAGTGCTTTTCAGTGCTTTTTAGTTTTTACTCACATTTAGAAGTTCTTGATGATAAATACCACTTGGATATTACATATGGACCCTGACTAGGTTTTATTATGTTAAGATGTCATCAGGTGATCACAAACTATAATAACACAGGCTTATAAATGCATAAAGTTTTGCTGTTCTTTCAAAGTTTCATTTGTAAAGGTTTTTTTTTTTTTTTTTTGATATTCTGAGTGACTCATTGTTTTATAAACAGAATTCTGGTTGGTGCTCCATGGGATGGACCACAAAATAACAGGAAAGGGGATATTTACAAGTGCATTGTTGGAGATGAGATAAATTCCAATTGCTCAAAAGTTAACCTAGGTATTGGATCAACTCTGGTTATTAAAATTTACATTTTATGACTGTGTTGTGCATGGAGTAGTAGTTTACATATTTTTGTGTTATGCCCTGTATAGGTGAAAATGCATTTCAGAACGTGTCTCGAAATCTTAAAAACTCTCATTTGGGGATGACACTGACCCCTGCTGCTTCAGATGGCTTCCTGGTGAGATTATATTTCAAATTCTGTATACTGTATTTAGAGTCCAAAAACATATTTTTCCAAAAACAAAAATATTTTGATATTTGGATTATTCAGCCATGTTTATGTTTTTATATATACGTGAGCAGGCATGAGTGTGTACGTGTTTGTGGTATGGCGTGTAGAATGAGTGGTTATGAAATCCCCTCCTCAACCACCACCATCTATGTGCATGTGACCACCTGCAAAACAGTGGCCACTATTATAATGACACATTATAGAGTCAGTGTTTGACTAGATGGGTGTGTATCCTTAAAAAGATACATATGACTTTCTTTCTTGTGTGGAACACAAAATTTGAAATTTAGCGGAATGTGCTCAATTGCCCGGTTCCCTGTAATTACTTTGAATGGGGACTGGAGCTTTCAAGCTTCAGAAAAACAGAGATAAAATTTGTTGGAAGTTTACTTATCCTCAGGCCATCCAAGATGTAGATGAGTTTTTTTCTTAATCAGAACTGATTTGGAGAAATTTAGCATTACATAGATGGATCCTCTGCAGTGAATGGGTGCTGTCAGAATGAGAGCTCAAACAGCTGATAAAAACATCACAATAATCCGCAAGTAATGTAAGTAATCCAGAAGCTGCATGTTTAAGACGTTTTTAACTTTAAACCATTGCTTTTGGTTAAAATATGAACCCTATATCCATAAAATTGCATTTTCCAGTGAAAAGTTGTCTTGTCTGAATCAGGAAATATGCACAGAAATATGCACCATATAGAAGCAGTGGACAAAACAGTCCAAAACAGTTCTAAACAAATATGTCAGTGGCTTTTGATGTGAGAGGACAACAGAGGATGGAAGTTTTCCACCGGAGGAAGCACTGTTACGGGTTATGGTCCTCGTATTTTGGTCAGAAGTGATGGATTAACCTTAAAATGCCTTAGTAATGAATTTGTTTCTTACAAACATGCAGCTTTTCACTACACACACCTTAATTGATGGACTGGAGTCTTGTAGATTACTTGTGTATTATTGTGATGTTTTTATCAGCTGTTTGGACTCTCATTCTGATGGCACCCATTCACTGCAGAGGATCCATTGGTGAGCAAGTGATGTAATGCTACATTTCTTAAAATCTCTTCTAAAGAAGAAACAAACCACATTTACATCTAGGATGGTTTGAAAGGGAGTAAATTTTCAACAAATTTTTATTTTTTGGTGAGCTATTCCTTTAACCCAAGTTATCTGAACAGGCATGTTAGCTTTATATGATGACCAAGTTTTGATTCATCAAAATCAAACAGAACAAACTATTTGATTCATATGGATTAATTTTGCAATCTGCAGTTGTACGTTTTGATGTCTGAATGGAATTTCAATGGACAGAGTCATTGTTTTAGTAAGTTGAACAAGAGAACCACATCAATTTGTAAACGAATCATTCAGACTACTTTCATTGAAAAAATCCAGTTCAGAACAAGACACTACTACTACAGACACTACTACTTCTCTTATCAATATCCAAAAGAGAACTAGGTTGGATGTCAGGATTTCCAATGAATAATGTAATTTTTGATCTGCTTCTCTGTCAAAGCTATCGTATGATCTTAAAAGAATTGAAATATAGTAATCTTAAGGAAGTACAACATCCTGATTTGCATAGAAAGAAAAAATCATGTGGGTTTGGAACAACGTACTGTTGTAGTGATGACAGTTTTCATTTTTGAGTGAACTATTTCTTTAAGACATATGGAAGAATGGATTGATAGATGGAGTGGGAGACAAAGTCAAAAACAAGCTAGAACCTCACCTGACCCAAAACTCGACCAGAGCAGTCAGTCTTCCTCTTAATATTCATGGTTTCAGCCTCTAAAATTCTTCTACCCGCACACACACGCTCTCTTCCACAAACACAAGGCTTTTTGTGTTGGGCAGAACGCAGTGAACCAGATCAGTCCAGTTCTGGAGCCGCTCCGCTGTGGCTTTGGTGGAATTGCTGGGTGGCTTTCGCCAGTAGTCAGACGTTTTATGAGAGTGAGCGAATGTTTTGGTGGAGGGAGGCAGGCTATGTGTGTTCAAACAAAAATATGTTTTTGTCTGTGTGTTTGTGTGACAGAGGGTTAAACGGAGAGCAAGTGAGTACAGCTTCTGGGATGGAGTCACACATAGTTCACTGTGGCGTAAGCCAACTAAAACTAGTGCTCACAGCATGGATGTAGTGAGCCCCACATTGCAGATTCAAGTATCACTAACCAAAGCGTCTAATTGAATGTACCTGTTTAGAGACTTGTGAGTCTGTGTTTGTTCCTTTGGTCAGTGCTATAACAGGATAGGAATGTGACTCAAGCCCTTTGTAATGACAGGCCGTGGAAAAGCCATAGCACCTCTCACCCTCACTGCCACTTCAGTTCTGTCTCTCGCACTCATTCTGTCCTTTTTCCTTTCCCTTTCTTCATCCTCCCATCACTCTGTTATAGGCCCTCATAATAACAGGGTGGGGAGTCGAAGAACATTTACCCCCCTTCGGTCTAACCACTCCTTCCTAACCCGTCTTTCTTTTGTCTCAGTCTCCCTCTTTCAACTCTTGGTATGTTTTCTTTCTCTCCATTCTTTGCCTCACCAGTCCTCACAATGGTTTTTCAGGCAAATAAATGGCTCGCTTTGAAGACGTACTATTTTTATGTGTTTTTTTGCCCTTCTCCCCCTAATTCCTCCTAGTACGTTTAAATTGCTTCATTGCAGGAGCAGCCGCCAACTCTGTTAAAGCATTTATGATAATAACCAACATTTATCAACAGTTCTCCATATCATTCCTTTTCATTTTCCTTCTCTTCTCAGTCTTATTCTTTCTCTTTCTTAGCCATTTTGGTGATTATTTTGCATAAAGAAAGAAAGATCACAAATAAGATCTTTTCAAAATCTCATTTCTTTCTCCTCCAGAGAAATAAACCCAAATAATTCAAGTCTAAAAAGATATCGCAACAATACTTGAACTCTATTCAGACCAATTTCAAAATGAACTCAAATATTTCTCATCAAATTAAGTATTGTATGCTCATAAAAGATGCATTTATTTGATCAAAAATATAGTGAAAACAGTAAAATATTGTGAAATATTTCTATAATTTAAAAAAAACTTTTCTGTTCTATTGTATAAAAGTTTAATTTATTGCTGTGATGGTAAAGCTGAATTTTCAGCAGCCGTTCTCCAGTCTTCAGAATCACATGATCCTTCAGAAATCATCATCTAATATGCTGATTTGGTGCAAGAAACATTTATTAGTGTTGAAAACAGTTGAGCTTCTTACATTTTTTCAGCATTCTTTGATAAATAGAAAGTTCAAAAGAGTAATAGAAATAGAAATCTTTTGTAACATTGTAAATGTCTTTAATGTCCCTTTAAAATTTATATTAATATGAATTTCTTTAGAATAATCTTACTTACCACAAACTTTTGAAGTTAGTGTAAATGTTCTGTCTGAGCAATGAAAGAGAAACTTCTGAGCAATAAAATATTCCTCTGTGCTCTTTCATGACCACTTTCTCTTTGCTTCTCTCTCTCTTCCTGTTTCTCTCTCCTACTTTCCCTGGTTCATTTCACTTCAGTAGATTTTATTGGTCTGACCAGCACACAGCGCTTCTCACTTTTTAAACAGAAGACATTTGTGAGAAAATACCAAACTTAACATTTGCACAGAGAATTTAACATGCAATACTAACAAAATCCCTGATTTGTGTACATTTCAGCCACATGCTCTATGAGTTAATGCTGTTCATAATAAGTCTATATGGTACCAGTAGTGTTCAAAAAATGCATGAAGCATAAATGTGGTGCTACAGATGCTGAATGAGAACTGTATATACAGACTTTCTCTGTGTAATCTTTAGGCCTGCGCTCCACTATGGTCCCAGGAATGTGGTACATCTCTGTTCAGCACAGGAATCTGTGCGTCTCTCACCAATGACATGGAGCCCAAGGACGTCATTGCACCCACTGCCCAGAGTGAGATAAACATTCTCTGTCCATCTGACCTGTTGGACTGAATGAAACAACTGTATTTAACTGAACTCCTTTTGTGTTTGTTTTTTAAAGGATGCACCACATACATGGATATAGTGATTGTTTTAGATGGTTCTAATAGCATCTACCCCTGGTACGAGGTGCAGAACTTTCTTAGCAACATTCTCAGCAAGTTCCACATAAGCCCTGAACAAATGCAGGTATATGTTTATTTTTTCTTGATGTATTTCCTGTTTGTTCAGTATTTTAACGTGGCTTTGGAGGATTTTTTTTTGTGATATAAAAACATTACAGTATGTTTCTGTCTTTAGATTTTTGTGATTCTTCTTTTTGATTTAATCTTCACTTTTTTTTAGCACTTGCACATTCCAAAGAAGATCTGCACTTGAGTTAATATTAGTTTTGAATGAGTAACTCACCTTAGCATGACCGTTGGACGTGTATTCAGTCCTCAAAAAAAAAAAAAGATTTCAAGAATTTGTAGCCAAAGAAGGGCTCCCATTGTTCTGGAAAAACAGGAAATATTAGGAAATTTCAAATGTGTGTTTTCCAGGCCTGAACAATTGACAATTTCCAGTCTTGACAATTAGTAAAATCTTTTTAAAAAGTCATGGAAAATTGTGTAATTATTACCAATTTTTCTATCGCTTTACAACAGAGACCTGGCTGAGGTTTTGACAGATATGTAGAACTGCCTTTTAACTACACTGAACAAAATTATAAACGCAACACTTTTGTTTTTGCCCCCATTTTTCATGAGCTGAACTCAAAGATCTAAGACTTTTTCTATGTACACAAAAGGCCTATTTCTCTCAAATATTGTTCACAAATCTGTCTAAATCTGTGTTAGTGAGCACTTCTCCTTTGCCGAGATAATCCATCCACCTCACAGGTGTGGCATATCAGGATTTTGATTAGACAGCATGATTATTGCACAGGTGTGCCTTAGGCTGGCCACAATAAACGGCCACTCTAAAATGTGCAGTTTTACTGTATTGGGGGGGTCCGGGGGGGTCCGAAAACCAGTCAGTATCTGGTGTGACCACCATTTGCCTCACGCAGTGCAACACATCTCCTTCGCATAGAGTTGATCAGGTTGTTGATTGTGGCCTGTGGAATGTTGGTCCACTCCTCTTCAATGGCTGTGCGAAGTTGTTGGATATTGGCAGGAACTGGAACACACTGTCATATACACCGATCCAGAGCATCCCAAACATGCTCAGTGGGTGACATGTCCGGTGAGTATGCTGGCCATGCAAGACTGGGATGTTTTCAGCTTCCAAGGAATTATGCAGATCCTTGCAACATGGGACGTGCATTATCATGCTGCAACATGAGGTGATGGTCGTGGATGAATAGCACAACAGTGGGCCTCAGGATCTCGTCACAGTATCTCTGTGCTCAAAATGCCATCAATAAAATGCACCTGTGTTCGCTGTCCATAACATACGCATGCCCGTACCATAACCCCACCGCCACCATGGGCCACTCGATCCACAACATTGACATCAGCAAACCGCTCACCCATACGATGCCATACACGCTGTCTGCCATCTGCCCTATACAGTGAAAACCGGGATTCATCCGTGAAGAGAACACCTCTCTCCAAAGTGCCAGACGCCATCAAACGTGAACATTTGCCCATTCAAGTCGGTTACGACGACGAACTGCAGTCAGGTCGAGACCCCGATGAAGACGACGAGCATGCAGATGAGCTTCCCTGAGACTGTTTCTGACAGTTTGTGCAGAAATTCTTTGGTTATGCAAACCGATTGTTGCAGTAGCTGTCTGGGTGGCTGGTCTCAGATGATCTTGGAGGTGAAGATGCTGGATGTGGAGGTCCTGGGATGGTGTGGTTACACGTGGTCTGCGGTTGTGAGGTGGTTGGATGCACTGCCAAATTCTCTGAAATGCCTTTGGAGATGGCTTATGGTAGAGAAATGAACATTCAATTCATGGGCAACAGCTCTGGTGGACATTCCTGCAGTCAGCATGCCAATTGCACGCTCCCTCAAAACTTGCGACATGTGGCATTGTGCTGTGTGATAAAACTGCACATTTTAGAGTGGCCTTTATTGTGGCCAGCCTAAGGCACACCTGTGCAATAATCATGCTGTCTAATCAGCATCTTGATATGCCACACCTGTGAGGTGGATGGATTATCTCGGCAAAGGAGAAGTGCTCACTAACACAGATTTAGACAGATTTGTGAACAATATTTGAGAGAAATAGGCCTTTTGTGTACATAGAAAAAGTCTTAGATCTTTGAGTTCAGCTCATGAAAAATGGGGGCAAAAAGAAAAGTGTTGCGTTTATAATTTTGTTCAGTGTATAATTCTGTCATCAGCAGCTCCAACACTGGTCTAGCTTTGATGCATTGAACCAATATGAGTGACTGTGAAGAACAGAACCACAAGCCAGTCCACAGAGAGAAATGAGCCCAAACAGAAACAGCGCTAGCAGGCTGGAGAAAATAAATGACTATATTAATGTGAATAGACAGAAGTTGTGGTTTCTAGAGGAAAAGGACAAAGGGGACAGAATTAGAAATGTATGAATGTATGCTGGAGAAACCAGAAAATGATAAAGAGAAGATGGATTGATGGATGAGTGGATAGATGGATGGATTAAGAGAGAGATGGATATGTGTGTATTTATATTCCTGGCATGTGTTTTTTTGGAATGCAAGTTATTCAAGGTGGTAGGCAGCCTGGGGGCAACAAGAGGTAAAAGGAAATTCCTCTGGTTTGTGGAGCATTTCTTGCTACGACAGATTTGGGCCTTCATGTTGGTGGAGCAGAGCACATAGTGAAGATGCCAATCTCATCTACATCTCATTCTAGAGTTATCCATTCTGCACAAATTACTGCTGCTGTGTGACTTACAGCAAATTACCTCAAACATCTGCTAGACCATTTATTTTTCTTTTTTCTTTTTAATGGCAGGGATCCCCAAATATCACGTTTTCAAGGACCCTCTATTTACAAAAAGCACTAACCCTAGATTCAGACTATTGGTTGAGACAGTGTTACTATGTTGGGGTAATTAGAATGCTAGAACAAACACATCAATATTATGAAAGCACCACAGGAATGTCTTTACAATGTTTTAATAATACGTTTCTTAGGGGTGGGCAATATACCAGTAGACACAATTAACCGGTAGAAATTTGTCAGCTGGTAGAGATTTTGGACTAGCGTCTCTATCGCGGTTACACACTCACGTGGCGTTGCTGTGCTATGTGGTCATGAAAACGAATCATTTGCATGCGTTTTTTTTAGCATTGCAGTTTAAAAACAAGTGATTTTGAAACACAATCAGCAGCGAAAGAGAACTCATTTCGTTATATGCGTGCACTGTCTGAGAGATTGTTTCTGAACGCTGTCAGAGAGGTGCATGCATGTAAAGACGGTGCTCAAAGAGTTATTTTTGCCGCTTTATAGGCCGTGAATCGTTAAATACACACACTTGTTTGTGTCAAAATGCCCATCTTTGCAAGTATCCTCATAAACACAGTAATTTAGGTCTTAAGTGAAAGCAAACAGCTGAGAAAAAAAACATATGTTTAACAGTATATTGGATCTGGGCAGCTCTTAAAGTGACAGCAGTCTAATATTCCTGCTGTCTGTCATTCATGTTAATCAAACAACAAAAGAGAAAATCTCTCACTGCTCTTGACTAAATCACTTTTGTAACTTTAATAATAAGAAATATATATTTAATTTACACAGTGAAGAATATGCAGTGTTTGATTACTTCATACAATTTGCTCTACTGTAGTTATTTTGTCCTGTTGCTTGTAGTTAGTTTCTTATTCTTATTTAATTGCTGACTGTTTACTTGTTTTCAGTGAGCTTGAGTTTTTTTTTTTGTTTTTTTTTTAATTTAGGCTAGTATTACTTTTTGGTGATATTGACACTGGTTACAAGAATGATGAAATTTCTATGGTATAAAAAATTTTGATACCATAAAGATTTGTAAAACAAAAATAACTATATCGTGATATATATTGTTACCGTGAAATAAAATTACTCATATTGTGATATAAAATTTTGGTCATATCGCCTACCCCTAATGTTTTTGCATATAAACTGAGATGGGAGAAATGTTTTGTGAATTGTCATTCATCAGAAATGATATGTATCACCTTTAAATTTACTGTTTGTGACTATTTGTAGGTAGGTGTACTGCAGTACGGGGAGATCTCAGTCCATGAGTGGTCTCTCAGGGACTATCAGACAACACAGGATGTGGTTGAAGCCGCCAAGAACATCAGTCGTCAAGAGGGACGGGAGACCCGCACTGCGTACGCCATCCAAATGGCCTGGTATGGTGACCCACTGCTCATTCAAAACAAATGTACTATAGTACAGCCCACTCTCTTACTCCTTTATGAAAGGTATCGCATGATGTTCATTCTGACCTTTCCATGATCCCCACCACATCCAGAGATAATGTAAAGTGTGTAGCATAGTTGAGTCTATCTGGTCAATAGTGCCTTTGTTTTTATGTTGATGTTTTTGAAGGTGCCTCCTCAGAACTGTAATTCCATTCCTTCCCCAGAGACTCTCAAAGATTTGTTTAAAGACACTCCTATTCGTTGCACTCTGTGTCCCATTCACACTCTCTCCATTCCTGTAATGTCTGCTTCTGTCTTGCTTTTTTATTGGTATCCCAATACCGAATCCCTCCAACACATACATATACACACACATGTTGGACACTAACCATAGCTGGCACTTGCTGACCACAAAAGCAAAGGCTCACAAAATGAAACTCGTCTCAAATTTTCAGTGACTGCTGGGAAGTAACTTTTTACTGTCTGAAAATGAGATTTGAACAATCCAGTCTAATTAAAGTCAGGCTATGCATTTTAAAAGGGCCATATGAAGGTAAACAGAATTCCACTTGATCTTTTGAAATGAATTAATAACAAAGAACTCTGTACTCAATACATGTATTGCCATGAGAATATTGTATTAGCATTTTAATAAGATTGGAAACCAAGAAATTGTTCAGAACCAAGTGTATTTTAAAAAAAAGAGAGAGAAACCAAATGTAAAACACCGCTCTACAATGTGAAACATAGAGCATGACCAGTGCAGTCTGATTCCTGAACAAATTACTCTTATGAGTCGGTTCCTTGTAGTGAATGGACAATATACATGTACAGTGCAACCAGTGTAGTCTGATTCCTGAACAAATGATTCTCATGAGTCACTGCTTTTTAGCAAATAGAAAGCAAATAGTGTGACCAGTGTAGTCTGATCCCCAAGCAAATAATGTTTATGAGTCGGGGTTTTTTTAGTGAATCAAAAATAAACAGTGCAATCAGTGTAGTCTGATTGCCAAACAAATACATTTCATGAGTCGGTTCTTTTTAGTGAATCAAAAACAAAAAGTGCAACCAGTGTAGTTTGATTCCCAAACAAAAAACTCTTATGAGTCACTTCTTTTTAGTGAATCAAAAACAAACAGTGCAACCAGTGTAGTTTGATTCCCAAACAAAAAAACCTCTGATTAGTCAGTTCTTTTTAGTGAATCAAAAAGTCTTTTGAGTCTGATTCCTGAACAAATAATTCTTCTGTGTCACTGCTTTTTAGCGAATAAAAACAAATAGCGTGACCAGTTTACGGTAGTTTGATTCCCGAACAAAAAACTCTTATGAGTCAGTTCTTTTTAGTGAATCGACAACATACAAGTACAGTGCAACCACTGTAGTCTGATTTCCTCGACTGGTTATGAGCTGATTCTTTTTAGTAAATTGGAAACATAAAATACAAACTATGCGGTCTGATTTCAGAATTAATGGCTCTTGTGAGCAAATCTTTTTAGTAAATAATAACATACAGCACAAATGTGCAACCAGTGCCCCATTCCTGAACAAATGACTCTTATGAGCTTTTTTTAGTAAATCAGAAACATACAGTAAACAGTGTAGTCTGATTCCAGATCAAATGACTCTTATGAACCAGTTCTTTTTAGTGAATCAAAAACATAGAACACAGCCAATGCAATTTAATCCCAGACCAAATAAATCTTGTTAGCTGTTTTTTTTAGTGAATAAAACACACACCTTACTATATTATGGCGTACAATGAGTAGTTAACAATGAAACTGTAGCAAGGAAGATGTTCAGGAATCTAGTCTAAAATCTCTGTCAGTGCTAAACACAATCCTTCATTTTGTCTTGCACAGAATTCATGGACCTTTTTTTGTTTATACCAGGTTCTTCAGCTTTCTTACTGTGTGAGAATTTGTGTGTTTGTGGTGTGTTTCTACACAATTAAAGACTCATTTAAGACTTTCCACTCTCTGAAAGGCACACGTTAGACACACTCTCTCACAGTAGATGAAGTGATAGCAGTAGTTGACTGAGGTGAAGAAGGTTGTCATAACATTCAGGTTTGCTGATGGAGAGAAAGAAGGATAGCTGGCTCAGCTATCCTACCGCAGGTGTGGTCACCATCCAGTAGACACAGCCTTCACTGCAGCTGTTCAAACACCCAACCATGTTCATACAGTATATTCACACACACAAACATGAAAGTGAGAGAATTCAAATATAGTAATGAATTCAAACTCACAATAAAATGAAAGAGAGTGTGAGTTAAAAACCACATAAGTCCAGATGTAGCACTCAATAAAAGCACAGCAGCCTTTAAATAACACCAGCGCCAGCAATTAACAGACTTATTTGCTCAAATCACTTTCCCTGCAACTCTTTCTTTCTTTCTTTCTTGCTTGCTTGCTTGCTTTCTTGATTTCTTTCTTGCTTCCAAAAGTAATACACTTTAGCATGCTTTTAAAAAGAGAACGTATTACTCTTATTAGTAAGATAGTTTAAACATATACACTTAAGTGCGAATTGAATGTAATGTTTTCTGACACTTAATTGAATTTACTAATGAAAATATATTATAGTTGTTATATTATGTAATATATTATAATTTATTTTAATGCTTTTTGAATCTACTTAAGTAGAACTTAAAGGGATAGTTCACTTTGAAATTAAAATTTGATATCTATCAGCTTACCCCAAGGGCATCCAAGATGTAGGTGTCTTTTTTTCTTCAGTAGATCCAATTTTGATATTTTTAGGTCAAACCGTTCTAGTCTGTCAGTCATATAATGGCAGGTGTAGGTCACTGGCTCTATAAGAGGGAAAAAGAACATGCACAGAGAAATCCAAATTAAATAATTCCCCATCGTAACTACACATTGATGGCCTAAGACACGAAACGAGCGGTTTGTGTGAGAAAACGAACAGTATTTATATCGTTTTTTACCTCTTGTACACAACCATGTCCAAGTGATCTGAGTGCGCACGCATCCGGTGTGTGACGTGTGTGCGCGCGATCTGGCGCGAGAGATCACTTCCGGCGCTTTCCGGCGCTTGCGCAGACTAAGCCAGAGCGCGCTCACACACGTCACACACCGGATGCGTGCGCTCTGGCTTAGTCTGCGCAAGCGCCGGAAAGCGCCGGAAGTGATCTCTCGCGCCAGATCGCGCGCACACACTGGATTTTCATAATTAATTCTACTTTCTTTGAAATTTGGCAAAAGTGTATTGTCAAATGTACGGTCAAGCATTTATGGTAAACTAAAATATACTTTAAGGTAATTTTTATTGAAGCCATGTATGTCATATTTTTAAATATATTTGTGGTTGCAGATTTGTAATGATGAAGTTGCAATTTAGTAAAATATATTAACTTTAAATGTAATAAAAGTATAACTTTATAAATTTATAAAAGTATAAATTTGTCATTTATACATCATAAACATTAAAAAATACAGTTATGAAAGTGTTCTCTCTTTAAGTACACTTAAGTGGTCTTTTTTACATTATTATTATTATATTACCTGCATGTATATATATATATATATATATATATATATAATTTAAATAATCTTTTAAGATTTGAAATACACTACAAATGCACATTCAATACACTTAAGCACACTTTGATTTCACAAGGGTTCTTGCTTGCTTTCTTCCTAAATCCCTTTAAAAAAGTCTTCATAATCACTAAAATCCCACTGAAACATCTGCATAACAAATTCTGTATCTTTTATCAATTTTTTCAAGATTGTCTCCCTTGTAACATCCTGTGTATAAAATATCTTCATGGAACAAACATTCTTCTCCACCATTAAAACCTGCCTTCTATTTTTCACATACCACATCAAAACAGTCCCATGCTCTTTTGTCAGTTCTCCTTTCATCCCTCTGTGTACCATTTTCTTTCTCACATGATTTTGATTCCATCTCAAGCACAGATAGTATGTTCAAAATGATTATTTTTTGTGTTTCCACTATTGTTTGCTTCCTTACTATAGTACATCTACCGCTATTCACCTCTCCTATCCTGCTTTCACTGGATGTGATTAGGCATAAGGCTGCTGGTTGTTTTTAAACTCTGCACTCTTGCGGGCAGCCACATAGTTATATTTAGCTAGAGTCTGGACGACCGCCTGAAAATCACTAAGTTGACTAACACTGGCTGTGCCACGAAACTTACATCTTGCAAAATGCAAGTCAACCTCACTCAGACAGCACAGAAACCTGCTGCATGTATCGCTGCTTCAAACATATAAGTTATTTGCATTAGTTTGTATTTGTGTGAATTTTAATATGAAATATGGACAGTTTTCAGACTGATATAGGTCTTGAAATTACAGGAATTACACAAAGTCCCAAAAATATCAACTTAAAACTTAAGCCACACTTAAAATGTATGTAATATTTAGTTATTTATCAATATATTGAACCATATGGCATTTATGTTACACTGTTTTCTATTTGAAATGTATTTTAAAATGTAATTTATTCCTGTAATTTTCAGTAGGCAGCAGGCTCCAGTCATCCTTGAGAAATCAAATGTTGATTTGGTCAATAAACATTTCTTATTGTTATCAGTGTTAAAAACAGTTGTGCTGAAAACTGTGATACTGTTTTTTGATAAATAGAAAGTTAAAGGATGTGTGTTAATTTGAAATCTTTTAGTAACATATTTTCATATTTTCTCTTACGTTTGATCAATTTAATGTGGCTTAAACTATAATAAAACCCTCAGATGTTTAACTGTTTCCTTTTTCTCACTCATGTCTAGCACTGAGGCCTTTAGTCCAGATAGAGGAGCGAGGGAAGGGGCCACTAAAGTGATGATAGTCGTGACAGATGGAGAGTCCCATGATGGCGAAGACCTTCCTGATTCCCTGGCTGAATGTGAGAAACGTAACATCACCAGATACGCCATCGCTGTAAGTACAAATTCACATTCCTACCATAATTAAACCTGACCCTTGGAAAAATCTACAACCCCTCCTAAGAAAACCAGCGTGCAGCAGAATATCAGATCTCCACTTAAACTGACCATAATTGGCACTGCTCTATTTTCAGTGTCTCTGCTCAGCTCCACCCGGTTCTCTCGCTCTCTGTCTGCGTTTGAATGATAAAACTGTCTTCCCTCATTCTTTAAACAATCATAACCACATTATTGCTGCTCAGAAATAGACTTAAACGGTGTTCCTTGCCATCAGAGGAATGAACCACACCCTAAAACCTCTCGACACTTACACCCTGCCCCTCTGGGTGGGTCGGTGGGCGGGCAGCACTTCTTTACTGCCACCCTAAACCACAACAGCGCAAGAAAAAGACAAAGTGAAGCTGCCACCGTGAGACCCTGGGGTGTCAGTGTAGCCAGAATGGCTTTTCAACTTTAATAGACTGTCTAGTTGTTGTATCTTAAAAAATACATATATATATTGTAGCTTATTTAAAAGGTATTGGTTAGTCCGCTCAATATTTTGTCTATATTTATGAGCTCACATTCATGAACTGGTAATTGTGGACAGTCTGTTTTGGATTATTTAAAAATATATTTTCAACATAACAATCTGACATTTTAGGGGATCTTTAGGGATGTTTAAAATTAAAAAATAAAATACCAATAATATTGTATTACAACAATAAGTGCAATTACCCTGAAAAAAAAAAGGTAACAGTTTAGTATAGGGACCAATTTTCACTATTAACTAGCATGCCTGTTATTAACACATTGGCTGTTTTTTAGTACTTATAAAGCACATATTCTGCATGACCATATTCTACATCCCTAATCCTACCCAATACCTAAACCTAACAACTACCTTACTAACTATTAATAAGCAGCAAATTAGGAGTTTATTGAGGCAAAAGTCATAGTTAATGGTTTGTTAATAGCAAGAATTAGACCTTAAAATAAAGTGTGACCAAAAAAAATTGGTTTTGGATTTAGTTTGAAACTGTTTTCACTCTGAAATGATAAATAATTACAAATAAACAGCAATTAACATTCAATTAAATTCAACATTTTGAATAGAAAGACTGAAATAGTATTTTCTTGTAAAACTTACTTCACTTTGTTTTATTTACAAATTTTTAATGTGTACAAATAAAAAATAGTATTTGTTTTATTATAATTCAAATTTGCCCATAAAGCACCCCAAAAGCTGATATTAATAGTTATAACATCAACACTCATTTCATGTAAAGCTAAGGGCTGGACGTATTCACGTTGGCTCAACCAGTGAAGTAAATTTGGTGTAGGCCGAACTGCCTGTCTAACCAATAGAAGATGGTTATTTTAAGCTTGCAACTTGGAAACTTGAATACAGTCTTTATTTTAGCATTTCCGTTTAGTGCTGCTAGTGGCGCAGAAGTTATGTTACACACTTCACCTTTAAAATATTCTGACAGTGGAACTGAGTTTGAACTCCTCATCAGATACTATAGTTTCCTTTCATCAGGCTATTCATGATTACAGTCATATCTTATAATGTCTGATGGCAAACAAGTTTTTTTTTCATCTGAGATCATTCCAACAGAACAGATTTTACACAGGAAGAAAGCTGATCGCTTGGAGGATTCAGGGAGAGCTCTTGCATATTTTTTAATTTTGGTATTTGTAATAAGACCGTTGTAACCACAGGTAAAACCATCCATGATCCCTCATTACCATGACTGGGTGTGGCTGTAGTTTCTATAAGACAAACTATGACATTTGTTATTTAAAAAAAAGAAAAAAGCCTTTTAGTAGCCTAGAAACTACAAATACAACTGCCAATAAAAATGAATTCAGTTCTGTTATTTTATTATTATTTATATACAATTTTGAATTAGCTTTTATTTTTATATTTTAATTTAGTTTTTTTAGAGAAATTGTTTTTGTCATTTTTTAGCATTTTAATTAGCTTTAATTTGTTTAAGTTTTAGTAATTTTAGTACTTAAACTTATTTTATTTCAGTGAGATTCCAATGCAACATTTCTAATTTTCTAATTAAGTTTTTACATTTATTTTATTTAATTTCAGCTATATTGCACTTTACAGAAAATGAATAGTTTTCGTTTAAGTTAAGACTGATTGTAATGAAACATTATTATATTAATAATATAGTAGTATTTAGTAAGCCTTTTAACATTGACCGTTTAGCGGTACAGATAGAGGGGTAGTGCTTTTGTTTTTTCCCATAAGCAGCAGAGATCGACAGCACATAATCAAAAAGAGTGGTGCAATTTTAAATTTTCCTCAGTGCAATCTCTAACAAAATTTAATATAAGTCCATTGGATATACAGTGCAGCTCAACCACAAAAAAGAGTCCAAAGAATTAAAAAAACCCAGAATAAATGTCAAACCGTCTGAAAGTCATTTACTTTTCAATTTTAACTGCCTCTCACTGCTGTCCTGGGTGATTTGACATTTCTACTGTACTCTACTCATTGGAACAGAGGACTGTGTGTAAACCTGCTCCTGAATGAGCCCATGTTTTGCTCTATTAGGCAAACAGTGCCAGAATGGTGTCCGGATTTGCCGAGTCATCTGGGTAATATGTCTCTCTGCGTCTCCTCTGGGGAACTGTGGAATAAAATTATGACAGCTGGTTTTAATGCCCCGCCAGCCAAAGCATAGCTTTCATGTTTTGATGTGTTTTATGTTCTCCCTCTCTCTTTTCTCATTCTCTTCCTCCTGCACAGAACTAGGGAACGGATGGAAAAGTAAAACACTCACGGGAGAGAAGAGAAACAACCTCAGATGAATTTCTGTATTGGTCGTGTGGCGCAGCCAGGATATGTTTTAGACATTACAGGATAGAGATGCTGGGAATGTGAACACGGTGGGTGGGGAAGTGGGAGGGAGTTCAGAACAAGATACTAGGAATGTGCAACAATTACCACCGTAAATTACGGCAGATATGAACTAAAATAGACTGAATATTGTAAATACAGTTGCTTAATTATTGCTTATGAATTCAAATTCCCTCCTGTGTGTGACTACCTTAGTACTAGTTGGGAACTTGCTTGGAAAGTTTCCACAAGTTGCTCACTGATTGTTTTTGAGAGCAGGAATCCTTAGATCTCTGTCCAAGGTGCTGAGCCATCATTTCCTGATAGCATGAACACACCTCACACCCAAGAAGGACAGGACAGTATAGATAATTGACAGGAAGCAAAGTGAGAAAGAACGAGGCAGGATCAGGAAAGGACCACAAGTCAGGACTCGAACATAGCACTTTCCATGAGGCTATGTGCTCTGATCAATATAAACTAAATGTGGTAGATACTTTGAGAGCTTTTAAAACTAGAGATAATGTCACATTGACAGGTATTTTGTCACATTTTGAGATATCAAGTCATGTTGTGAGATTTTGGGGCCTGATTTACTTACTAACAGCTTGCACCAGAGCAAAGCCGCTTTAGGCATTAAAGGAAACCTATTATGCCCCTTTTTACAAGATGTAATATAAGTCCCAGGTGTCCCCAGAATGTGTCTGTGAAGTTTCAGCTCAAAATACCCCACAGATCATTTATTATATCGTTTTGAAAATGTCTATTTTGAGTGGAAGCAGAAACATGCCGTTTTCGTGCATGTCTCTTTAAATACAAATGAGCTGCTGCTCCCCGCCCCCTTTTGCAGAATAGGGCTGTGCTTTTACAGCTCATTCCTCAGATACTCTGCTAAAAAAACATCTGTTTGGTTTTGATTATCATATCTATCATGCTAAAAATCTACCATGTCTACCATGCTAAAAAATAGTTTAAACTTCAGTTTTCGGTTTTCTGAGCACACAAATCCGAAGGACGCGCACAGAAAGTTGCTGTTACACGATATGTGAGTGCTAAACTAAGTACTCTTTCATGTCTTATTGCGCTTAAACTGTCAAATACACACAAGTTTATGTTAAAAACACACAAGTTACAAAAATAGTCGGTTATGTCTGTGAAGGTTAACAGCTGGGAAAGAAATTGCATGTTTATATTAGATCTGTGTGGCAGCAGCGTAATATACAGTAAATAAATAAAAAAATCCACTGCTCTCTTGTCTCCTCTGAGGCTGGGACTCTAAATAGTGTTCTGTGTTAGTCTATGAAGCCAACGACAGAACAGTTAGCATGCTTCGCTCAAACTTTCGCCATGGCGATAGAACTGGTACATCAATCTCGGTTTCTCTGCTTGTTTGCGCTGCTCTTTGTAGATTGCGTTCATCATTATGGAACTGCAATGGCTTTGTTTGTGTTCTTTCATTTGTGCATTGTCAGTAGATCACCTGAAGAACTTCCACTCCCATTGGCGCTTTAAAGGTATTGTGGATCCAGACCTTCATAAATTTGAAAGATGAGGGCAAATATCTATGACTGGACAGAAATTCAGACCCATATTTCTCATATTGACTGGAAGTGGTTTATCCAGTCACTATATCCAACCAGCTGAAGTCTTGTTGGGAAAGTGAAGTGACATAGTCAACAGAGATTGAACTCATGACCTTGCACCAATGGTTTTCAGGGCTTGTCATTAGTGGTGTGCTGCCAGTGACTAAGAGTGATATTCTCTCTGTTTCCTCTGCGTAGGTGTTTTGTTTCTAGGATGAGTTTCCTCTGAGTCCTGTATCCCATCATTAATTGATCTATCAGGTCATCTGCTTTCACCCTAATGGTATGGAGGAGGTGTTGGCTCTCTGGATGAGAAAATCTATGTTGTTGTTCTTCTCCCTCTACTATCTGACTTGTCTCAAACATGACTATTGAACAAAAGCCTGAGGATTCAGCATTTCCAATTCATTTTCAATCAGTGCATACTTGAAACAATTTGCTTTCTCTCTTTCACAGGTATTAGGTCACTACATCCGCAGACAGCAAGATCCAGAGTCCTTTATCAGTGAGATTAAGTACATTGCCAGTGACCCTGATGAGAAATACTTCTTCAATGTGACGGATGAGGCTGCTCTAAATGACATTGTAGATGCTTTGGGGGATCGCATTTTTAGTCTAGAGGGTAAGAGGAAGAATATTCATCCTTAATGACCATGAAATATTTTTCCCTTGAAGAGCAACAGTAGTTCTTTGACCTAAAAAAAAAAACAAAACAAAAAAAAACAGAAAAATCAGATTTGCTTTTCATTGAGGGTGTTGATGTTGCATATTTGGACACTTTAACCATACTTGAAAACATATCAGAGCAAGCAACATTTAGTAAATTCATATTTAATATGAACTATCCTGTTTAGATTTAAAGTGCTGATGAAACTTGTATTTTAGGGATGAGTATGTTGCAAGACAAGCAACATTTTATCCAAAAATGCATGGACATCATTAAAAAAGGGAAAGAGACAAGATATCACTTCAGAAGAATCATTCACGTAAGAACAGGGTGTGACGCTTGTGCCATCTTGATTCTGAGGAAAGCCAGGCAGGAGGATGGAAGGGAGGAGATGGATGACCTTAAAGTGGGCACAGCTGTGAATCCACAGGATACATAGGTTAGAAGTACAGGAAGAAATATGATTAGCCAATGCTGTGCACTAACTGGAATTCACATTTTATGTAGCCTGCTGTATATTGTGCAGTCAAATATGTTGTACTGCCATTGATAATGATAACTCATCCTGTTTGTAGATTTTTCCATATTTCAGGATGTTCTGTTTTATTTTTATTTATTTATATTGTACACTAAGAAAGATGCATTGAATGACCCAGATATAATGAGTGTGCTTTTTTCTTGAACTTTAATGGTCTGGCTCAGTAGGCTCACCAAGGTTGCATTTATTTTATGAAAAATACAATAATAATGCAAAATATTATTACAATTTAAAATAGCTGGTTTCTATACTAAGACATTTTAAAATGCTTTTTTTCCTGTGATGAAAATGATGAATTTTCAGCAGCTATTACTCGTTTTCAGTGTCGCCTGATCCTTTAGAAATCATTCTAATATGCTGATTTGGTGCTCAAGAAACATTTCTTTTTGTTTTATCACAGTTGAAAAGAGATTCTCTGATGAATAGAAGGTTAAAAAACAGCATTTATTTGAAATGGAAATATTTTGTAACATTATAAATGTCTTTACTGTATTTTTATCAATTTAATGCTTCTAAAAGTATTAATTTAAAAGTCTTTCTGACCCAAACTTTTGAAGGGTAGTTTACTTAAATTTTTAATTGACATAAATGACATTTACATTGTAATTTATTTGATTAAAGCACTTTGCACTATTTGAACATTTATATCATCTTGTATTAATTTACAGCGTGTAATGCAGTGTTCATGTGTTCTGCTGTTACAGGAACCCTGGGATACAATGAAAGTGCCTTTCTAATGGAGATGTCTCAGATTGGTTTTTCAACACACATTTTGGATGTGAGTTTCAGTTTACTTTATGTTCACATGCAGTTGTGTCTATTTAAATATTTGAAATTATAAACTGAGACATACTCTATGTACAGTCAATGGCATAAAACATGCAATCATACTGTAAAGAGCTAAATTATTTTGGACCATGCTGTAGGATGGCATCTTATTTGGCATGGTGGGTGCATATGACTGGGAGGGAGGCGTTCTGAAGGAGAGCAAAGAAGGGCAGCTCAAGCCCTCAAGAGAAGCCTTCGAGAAAGAGTTCCCTTTGGAGCTGAAGAATCATGCAGCCTACCTAGGTAACATTTTACTTTGTGAAACCAACAACCAAATAAATAATTCTTCAAGTTTGTGCATTAACATAACATCTACAGCTATTTACTAATGTTTATATGTGAATGTGTAAACTTTTTCAGGGTATACAGTGTCGTCAGTGGTTGTAGGTGACTGGAGGAGGTTGTATGTTGCTGGTGCGCCTCGATTCAAGCACAAAGGAAAGGTCATCCTGTTTGATCTCACCCCTGAAGGCGACGTCATAATCACACAGGCCCTAAATGGAGAACAGGTGGAGATCTCTCTTTCATTTTTATATTTATTTATACTGACACCCTCCACTTTCACACACTCTGTCTCTGGTCCACAATTGAGATCTCCATCAGACCCTTGCGTGAAGTCCAATTCTTTGAGTTTTGCATTATCCCTCTTTTCTCAGTTGATCTTTTATTGCTTTTCCTCACTCAGTCTTTCTTTCACACCACATTCCTGCTCTCTCACAATTAATGAGTTTATTTTCTTATTAAACAAAAGCAAGCAGGTTTCATTTTCTCAGACCACTCCTAAAATCAAAGTGATACTTAGAAATCCAGAGTTTCTGGGTTCCCACGGTCATGGAAAACCTGAATAAATCAGGGGATTTTCAAACTGGGTATTGTAGGCCAGGAAAAGTCACAGAAATTAATGCAATCTTAAACATTTCTATAATGAATGTACATTTTTCTAGTTATGATCTGCCCTAAAATATTCAGTCAGCTAGATATTGCTTTTGTTTAGAGCTTTTGTAGAGTAAAACCTACTTGCATGCTTTGATTTGTAAAAAAGTTGTTGTTCTGAGTAGGTTCTTTTCACTGAATCATTCAAATGTGTTCACATATCAGTCTGAATGATTCATTATCGAATCAGTGTTGATCCATACTGTGTGTGTCAGTATATGTATGTATGTATATCTATGTGAATATATGTATGTATATCTATTTGAATATATATACTTACTGACTGACGGACCTACTTACTTTTGAACAGTTTAGTGTATATTTTTCAGTATTGGTCATTTATCAGTTATTAGCCATAACATCAAAATTATAGGTTTATTGTATCCAGCAGAGTTTTAATATCATTGCATCCTCTGTTGGAAACACATTGGTTAAAAATCGTGGGAACCTCGAGGTTGCTTAACATCTTTTCCCTCTCTCTGCAGATTGGCTCATATTTTGGCAGTGAGGTGTGCGTGGTGGATGTGGATCAGGACGGAATAACAGACATCCTGCTCATAGCTGCTCCCATGTTCCTGGGAGCAGGAAACAAAGAAACAGGCAAAGTCTATGTCTACTGTCTGGATGGGGTGAGAAACACAGTGGCAGTACTGTTAGTGTGATGTATATTCCTCTAGTCTTATGCCATTTCAGAAAATTAATGTATAATTGTATAAACATTTATCTGAAATGTCTCTGTCTTAGACTCTTTATCTGTCTGTCTCTTTACCAGGATGGTTTTGCTCCTAATGGTACGCTACATTCTCAGAAGAAAGCACAGGATGCACGCTTTGGTTATGCTATGGCAGTGGCCCCTGACCTAAACCATGACGGTTACGCTGACCTGCTCGTGGGAGCTCCGCTAGAGGATGACCACCAGGGAGCTCTTTACATCTACCATGGCGACGAATACTACATCATACCTCAGTATAAACAAGTAAATATATCACTACTTCACGTGTGCAAGCAACTGTAAGTGTAAGATCACTGAGACCAGACAATCTGTAGACATCACAAAAAAAATTAACTGTAAAATATATATAAATATATATTATGATGAAAATGAAGAAATGTTTATTAGTAATTTTAATAGATTTCTTTTTTTAGTTGAACTCTGCACTGAAAGCATTTCATTTGTAATGAAAAAATTTGTATTCTTTTTGGGGTCAGTAAGATTTATTTGTTTTTTTTTTACTTTTTTTGAAAAAAATCTTTTATGCTCAACAAGGTTGCATTTATTTGATCAAAAAATATAGTAAAATATGGTAAAATACAGTAATATTATAAAATATTGTTTATTTTATATATATATATCAGTCTTCAGTGTCACATGATCCTTCAAAAATCATTCTAATATGCTGATTTGGTGCTCAAGAAACATTTCTTATTATTATCAGTGTTGAAAACAGTTGTGCTGCTGAATTTTTGTATAAACTGTGAGATATTTTTCAGGATTATTTAATGAATAGTTAGAAAGGTTCAAAAGTACAACATTTATTTGAAAAAGAAATTTTCAATTTTTTAAAAAACTATACTTAGTATGAAATAAATATATTTTAAATATATTACTTTTTTTACTAGGGAAGTACCGCATTTATTTGAAAAATGAATCTTTTTTTAACATTATACATATTTTTACTAACTTTTTTTTTAACTAACTTTCAGTCAATTTAATGCATCCTTGCTGAATAAAATTCTTAATTTCTTAAAAAAAATCTTACTGATCCCAAATGGTACTATAAAACTAGTGACCACTTTTAAACTAGTGACTAGTGACCACTTTTTTTTGATTGGCCTTTAACTTTTAAAACCCATTTTTACCTGTAATTTATACTTCACATACTAATAAAGCTCTCTTTTTCTCTTTGTAGCGTATCCCAGGCTCCTCTCTCTCTGCAGGGCTGCAATATTTTGGCCGTAGCCTGAGCGCTCTGCTGGATCTGGATGGGGATGAGTTACTGGATCTTGCTGTGGGAGCACAGGGCACTGCTGTCCTACTGAAGTACTCTATGCCTCATTACAGACCTTTGTTTTTATGCATCATCTAAACATTGCCATCATAGCCGCCAATTTGTCACTTTAAATTGTGTGTCAAACAGTAGTAAAGCCACGTTTTGAATGACCCGTGGTAACAACTTTGCTCGACTCCTGAACTCTATCTGTTCTCTATAGGTCACGCAGTATAGTTCAGATCAACGTCAGCCTGTCCTTCCAGCCACACTCCATAAATGTGATACAGAAGAACTGCCACAGGGCTGGCCGAGACTCTGCATGCCTTAACGCCACAGTTTGCTTTCTGGCCCTGTCTCGCTCTCCTGGCTCTTATGGCACATATTTTGGTAAAGTATCATGTAACCAAAAAAGCTTTTCTTCCATTGCTGTACTAAATTCTTTTCCTCTATTAATAGCAACTCTGATACCTAAACTACCACATCTGCTTATTTGTATAGACATACAGATGGGGGCCATGTTGGATGACAGAAAGATCTTGGCTCGTGCTCTGTTTGACTACAACTCCCAGCGGCAGACCCTAATGGGCGCCACTGTTCGTGTAGGGCAGACCATGTGCTACACGCTACCATTTCACATCTTTGTAAGTCTACACGTCTTTAAAAAATCAATGAAGTAAAGGATAATGTACATTTAAGAGGTCGATATTGCAAAAAGGGGTTGTTTTGCCCTAATGGATGCACATTATCCTTCTTATTGAATGAGTACTTACTGATTGTTTTCAAGGAAAAGTGTTCTTCTCTCTGTTTCTGTTTTCCTTTATATATCTAGGACACAGCTGATTACATCCGACCAATCAGCTTCACTTTGCGTTTCAAAATCAATGACACAGAGAGCGGTCCAGTACTAGATGAGGGCTGGCCGACAATATTCAAGAAGTCTGTGAGTGCAGTTCAGTTGCACTATTCCTTTGAAAAATAGGAATATAAATGAATGGTTTTCCCCTCATACTGCTGGCTATCGCAAAGTTTGATCTCTTCTACTGCCTTTAGATCCCATTCTTCAAAGACTGTGGGGAGGATGATGTGTGTGTAACTGATCTGGTTTTGCAAGCCCATATGGACATTTTTGGAACAAGGTAACAGAGAAATTTTCCTCCTGCTGTTGTCATGTATAGAATAAGCACCCCTAATGATCCACAACTAGTCCAAACATGCTGACCACTGGCAGAACTAGTTGGTTTAACCCCTAGTGCTATGGTAATAGTTAAAATAGAAATATTTAGAGAATCCATAGCAAACATTTTTAAAGATTTAACCAGTTCAGTGACTACTAAACCTGAAACTGTGATTGAACTAGCATGTGTTGTGGTAATGTTTCTTGAATGTTGCTCTTATCTGTTCTTGCAGGCAGCAGCCGTATGTTATACGCAGCCCTCGGCGACGACTTGCAGTAGAAGTGCAGCTACAAAACCGGCTAGAAAATGCCTATAACACTAGTCTCACTCTTCATTACTCTAAAAACTTGCACTTCAGCAGTCTGAGTATACGGGTAACAGCGCAATCTTTCCTCTGAACACATAAAAGCATATTAATACAAACACACCAGCATGTGTTAAATATGGCAGTGTGATTGTTTTATGCCAAGTGAGTAATAATAGTAGATACTTTACTTATAAAGATCACAATTACGTATGCAAAATATATACATTTGATAGTTTGAGGTCATTTAAAAAAAATCTGAAAAAAAGATGCATTCAATTAATTAAAAGTAAAAACATTTATAAAAAAGATTTTATTTCAAATAAATGAACGTTCTATTCCTCAAAGAATCCTGAAAATGTATCATGGTTTCCAAAAAATATAACTAAAACTATTTTCAAAATTGATAATAATAAAAAAGGTTTCTTGAGCACCAAATCAGCATATTAGTATGATTTCTGAACACTGAAGACTGGAGTAATGGCTGCTGAAAATTCAGCTTTGCATCACAGGAAAAAATTACATTTTAAAATATAAAGTTATTTTAAATTGTAATAATATTTCACAATATTAATTTTTACTGTATTTTGGTCAAATAAATACAGCCTTGATAATCATAAGAGACTTCTTAAAAAAAAAGCTTACCGACCCCCAAACTTTTGAATGGTAGTGTAAGTACAAGTATTTAAAGAAAAGTATTCTTATTTATACACATAATTTATACAAAAGTAGAGTATATTCCACTGTTTCACTGAATCATACTTCTCGCTTCCTAATTTCTCTTTCTGCCTCATTTTTGTCTCTCTCTTTCTGTCTCTGTAGGAAGACGCCCAGTTTAAGATTGAATGCACGGCTCTAAGCTCAAACAGTCACTCCTGTAATGTCAGTTACCCAGTGTTTCGCTCTCAGTCGAAGGTAAGCCTCTGAAAGGATGAAGGTTTGTCATAACTCACTGAAACAGTCACTGAGCCGTTTTGGTTCATTGACCAGTGATTCTCCCAACTGCCTCATTTTTCTCAGGTGAACTTCATGTTGGAATTTGAGTTCAGTTGTACGTCTCTCATCAGTAAGATCCAGATGAAGCTTGTTGCTTCCAGGTACACACACACACACACACACACACACACACACACACACACACACACACACACACACACACGCGCACACACACACACACGCACACACACACATACACACACACACAACATAAACCATTAGCAAAAGGTACTACCCAGGGATGTCATGGACATTTATTTTTAATAATTAACGATGCATTTAAAGTCATTTTTGACATTGTGGCATGACACTTCTGTGCCATTCTGCGTACAGTGCACAAACACCTAACACAACATTTGCAAATACGCATTCACAGATGTAAATAAACTAGTGCTGTCAAAATTAGCGTGTTAATGCAGGCAATTACTTTTTACAGTTTAACAGTGTTAAAAATATTTAACGCCGTTAATGCAGGGGCGGAGCTAGGTTTGCCCACCCCACTCACAACTGCTGCTTCTAGGGGCAGTCGTGGCCTAATGGATAGAGAGTCAGACTTGTAACCCGAAGGTCGTGGGTTTGAGTCTCAGGTCTGGCAAGAATTGTTGGTGGGGGGAGTGAATAAACAGTGCTCTCTCCACCTTCAATACCACGACTGAGGTGAGACCCTTGAGCAAGGCACCAAACCCCCAACTGCTCCCTGGGTGCCACTGCAATGGCTGCCCACTGCTCTGGGTGTGTGTGTGTGTGTGTGTGTGTGTGTGCGCACTTAGATGGGTTAAATGCAGAGCACAAATTCCAAGTATGGGACTTCACTTTCTGTCTCTTTTTTCTTGAGAAGAATTGCGTTTATTTAGACACGCAGAACGTATTTATGACCACATCAAACAGGAGACTTTTCAGACGTGCACTTGAACTTTGCCTCAGCGACTCATATCAAAGCACTAATGAAACTATGAGCATGCATGTCAGATCCACGTCACGTTTAGCAGTGTAATAAAAAGTAATTTTTTGTAAATTAAAGTAATAGCAGCTAAAATAGCAGCTGCTCTGATATCTTTTAATCAAATAAAAGAAAAAAGAGGAAATCAATAACTTTTGTAGCTTTAAGTATTCATCTATATTTAATTTAGAATTTAGTGTTGATAACTTTATTCAATTTCTGTATATTTCCTACTTGCTGAAGGGCACAGGTAAAAATGAATCGCGTAAATTGATTGACAGCACTAAAATAAACGTGTTATGTTAAAATGTATACTAAACGAGTGTATGTGTGTGTTGCCTCAGTGACAGTGTAGAGAGTGAAGGCACACTTTCGGACAACAGTGTACAGTTACAGAGTATTGTACAGTATGAACCAGATCTCTTCATCACAAGGTTAGTTCCCAACATCACTTTCCCTTTTACACCTAATTACAACCTTAAAAATGCATGCATGTTCAGTGTACAATATGCATATGTGGTTGTCTTATTTCGGTTCAATTCACTACAGTGACTCCAACCTAAACCGCTATGAGGTTCACCCAACCAGGACCGTGTCAGAGGGAACAGGACCCGAGTTCTACACACATTTCAGGGTGGGTGAAAGTAAACCTGATAGGCTCATTAGTTTATGTTTAACCAGTCAGAAAGCTGATGACCACATGTATGTTTTTTGTTATCAGGTGCAGAATCTGGGCTGTTACGCTGTCAGTAATCTGGAGCTGAGCGTCAATTTGCCCGCCGTGGCTTCAGGAGACAGAGTTTTCGCGACTGTGGTTGATGCTTTCTCTCATAATGTTAGTATCACGTGTACGCGTGTATACAGTCTTATTGTAATTCATATGCATCTTTGTGTTCCTGTAGTTGTTGGTGTTGATGGCTTCTCTGTTTATTTGTAGTCTTCAGGTGTGAACTGCAGTATAGTCAGTGATCTTTCTAAGTTAAAGTCCAATCAGAGAGATGTGCGTCCACTTCACCCAGACGACATGAAGAAAACTGAACTATTGGTGAGAACACAGATGTTATGTTCACTCCCAGTTTGGTTATGAAAGACTATATTATAAATATGTTATATTTTATTAGGAAAAAAATGTTAAGTTACATTGTTTTTAGTGGATTTGTATTGATTCATGATTCATTTTAATACTCTCCTCCCATAAATTTTGCGCCTGAAAGGGAAACTCCTACAAATGCATATTCAATAAGGTCATGTGCAAAAATAACTGCATGCATGCCTTTAATTTTTCACTGCGTGTCTTTAGTAAATCCTGACAGTACTATTTTAACCCTGGCGCAAGATGTTTGTAAATCTGACCCTATATTGCTCATTTATGAACTGCTGTAAAGTATATTATACTTTAATTTCATTTGTTTTCATATTTAGAATTGCACTTCCTCTTGGTGTGTGGAGGTCGTGTGTCACATCCAGCAGCTACTGAAAGGAGAGACAGCCTTGATCCGCATCACCAGGAGGATACACGACAACTTCTTCAGACAGGTGACATCTCTCACACTTCAGACCGCACAGGCTAATTTTTTTTTTCAGTCTCTAACCTCTAACTACTGTGTGCTTCTGTCAGGCCAAGTTTAAAGCAGTGACAATTGTGGGCTCTTACCAGCTGTCTGCTCGAGAGTCCAGTCTGATTACAATGGGAAATGCTGCCCTCTTTAGGGAGGTGAGAAAACTGACAGATCATGAACTCATAAACCAGGGGTGTCCAAACCTGTTCACAAAATCTCACATTTACTTATTTGATTAGTGACCAAGAAATTGTTTGTTCATTCATTCATTCATCTATATATTTATTTATTTATATTTTGTATCTGAGATTTTAAACTTTTGAATGCCACTGTAATAAATAATCCACAGTACAAAAATAAAACAAGCAAATATTATGAAATTGTTGAGAATGAATGAGGAAAGGTCATGTGAGAGGAGATAAAGCATCCATCGTGCTATGTTTGGCCTATTACGTTCACATAATAAATCCCACCTGTTGTTCTACATTGGCAAATCAATCTTAATGAATAATAATGGTGCTAATGGGAAGACTAATTAAAAAGTAAGTATACAACTGGAACAAATCTGGAGTTTTTTACTACATTGCACCTGTGAACTCTCTTTCTATCTCCATATGTATAGACGGTTTTGGAAGTTCTGAAGGGGCGTTCAATCCCAATTTCTCTCTGGATTCTGATTGGCAGCATCATTGGAGGACTGCTGCTTCTTGCACTCTTAGTATTCATCCTTTGGAAGGTACTGAACACAACACATGAGCAGGTGTACAGTGGCTACATCTGAAGCGCATTACTACCCCAAAACACTTTATATTTACTAAAACGGTCACACTTTATTTTAAGGTCCAATTCTCGCTATTAGCAAACCATTAACTCCGACTTTTGCCTCATTAAACACCTAATTACAGCTTATTAATAGTTAGTAAGGCAGTTGTTAAGTTTAGGTATTGGGTAGGATTAGGGATGTAGAATATGGTCATGCAGAATATGTGCTTTGTAAGTACTAATAAACAGCCGATTTGTTAATGATAGGCAAGTTAATAGTGAGAATTGGTCCCTATACTAAAGTGTTACCACTAAAACTACTAGCACTCAGCAGTCTTAAGCCATGTGTTGAATGTTTCTTCACAGTTGGGGTTTTTCACAAGGAAACAGAGGAAGGATGATGATGAGAACGATGACAACTGACACTGCAAAGGAGACTGAACAGAGTTTCCTTTACAACCAGGAAATATGCTTTTTGAAGCCATTACTTCCCCTTTGAGACATGACACTTCTGCTCCAGGACCACAAACAATCCATTATCAGGTCCAGGTGGAATCGACAGACTTATTCTTCATTTTCTTTGCTGATTTTGGGGGGAAATCTGCAGAATGGATTTAAACCTGATCAAATATTTCACATGAAGCTGAGAGTGCGAAAATGTGCCAAAATATTTAATAAATGAACATGCAAAGGGATGCACGATGTGTGCAACTGACGGATGTATCAGTTCTTGCAGGTCAGTTGAGTCCATTATTTAGTCATAAGGGTCTCACATGTAACATTTTATTTGGATTCTGTTGTGGCACCAGAAAGCACAAGAATCCAATTGTGTTGCAAAAGGTTTTACCAGATAACAAAGAAGTTAATCTGGGAGACTCTCTGGCTTTACAGAGCCAGACCATTTACAATTGCATTACATTGAAAGAACGAGCAGGAAAACAAGCAAATGCACTATTTGTTAAAAAGAAAATAATGGAAGTTTGTATTTAAGTTTAAAACATATGGTATAATTTTTTTCTTAACAGAAATAACAATGTCTGTTTCAGTCTTCACGTTCAGTGCACAGGTTTGTATACTGTAGTTGCTTTTTTGACATTCAGACAAAATTATTAAATAAAAAAAAAAAAATTGTAAACCATTAAATAAAAGAATTACATCTTTATTTTTTCCAGTGGAAAATAAAATTGTTCACGGCTACACAAAATACTCACACTATTAAATATAAATCAGTCACTCCTTGTTGCAAAAGAAATAAACATCTCTTCTTTAGCCACCTATTTCACCTCTTTTCAAACAAACATCAACCATTTTCTGAACTTGCCTAAAGTTGTATAAAAACTGTCAGCGAGAGGCCTGTGTAGAGTTAATGTAGGATTCCAGAAGAAATATGGTCTCATCCACCTGGTTTTCACTGGAATCCAACCTGCCACCATGAACACAAGACGAGATTAATGATTGGCTGAACGTGAATCATGTGACTGATTCATGTGTATAGAATAATTGATCTGTGTAGTACTTGTTAATGTGGTGTCTTAGGGACTCAAGCTGCTGTCTTTCTGGAACTGTGATCATCTCCTCCACCTCCGTCAGCTGTGCCGCCTCTGCCTCTGTGGCCTGCAAGGATGCCAGGATGGCCTCAATTCGCTGAGACTTTTCCAAAAGTCGCCTGTCAAAATCAATTAACTGACACAATTAAGGACTAATACTTAGATTAAATGTTTTCATTGACAAAAAAGAAGGGACTTGCTTGTTCTCTTTGGTCTCATACAGCCGCCTCTCGATCAGGTTCCCAATAGTCTGTATGGGGTCCACATATAAATATATGTCAAAACATTATAAAAGCATTGAACAAACACTCCAAGGATGTTCATATGAGCTCTGTACCTTGTAGCAGTGTTGCAGAAGAAGCCTGGCGGTGGGCAGCTGATTAACTGTGTACAGGTAAAAAGTGCGAGAAGGGGCGTAGTCTGGCGTTTTTGGGATTTCCTGCATATACAGTACAGAGAGTGCTATGAAGCATGATCTAGGGCTATTACAGTTAACTAAAACTAAATGTATTTATATGAACAGAACATGTGAGAGCGCTACCTGTAGTTGGACAAGGTTCTCAGACAGGAGTGTGTACAGCATGTCTTTGGCCTCTTTGGCAGGAACCATGGCAAAATCCTCCACCTGCTTCTGTTCCAGGTGCCGTTTTCGCAGTAAAAGACGAAAGATTCGAGCTGAGCGGGAACCAAACCTGACATAAAGCACATCCACATCATGAAACTAAGAACAAAACCAAAAGATTTCAGGAAGCTTGAAACACTACGACTCTACAAACCTCTCTTGGACCACAGACTCCAAGGTCGCTCTGGCCAGGTTAGCCAGTGCACGGTGTAGATCTGACCACAGAGTCAAGGGTCAACCAATTCATTATTAGTTGTCTACTATGTTGTTGAAAAATTAGATACATAGGGCGTTAGATAAATTAGCGTTAGAGCGCAATTCCATAAAAGCACCAATGGGAGGGGAAAATTCTGCGTGTGATTTACTGACAATGCGCACATTAAAGAACACAGATGCAGCCAGATTATTTCCATAATGACCAGCGCAATCTACCAAGAGCAGTGCAAATTAGCGCCTGCTTTAAGACATGCTTTTTTGTACGTTAAATAGTGGCGCAAATACCAGTAATTTAACAAGCGCAGACCTTAGTAAATCGAGTTGTGCGATTCATTTTAATACTCTCCTCCCATAAATTTAGCGTCTGAAAGGGAAACTCCTACAAATGCATGTTCAATAAGGTCAGGCACAAAGATAACTGTGTCCACGCCTTTTCAGCGCTAATTCTTCACTGTGTGTCGTTAGCAAATCCTGACAGTACTATTTTAACGCCAAAAGACGATTTGTGCTGGTGCAAGCTGTTACTACATCTGACCCATACTGTAAAATAATTCACGACTGCTCTGTGTTTGGTAAGATTTAAATGTTTTTGAAAGAAGTCTCTTATGTTCACCAATGCTGCATTTAATCAGTAATAAATCAGTAATAAGTGTATTAGTAATAGAACTAATATTTCGATTTTAATATCTTTTTAATATTTTTACATTTATTCCTGGGATGGCAAGCCAAATTTTTAGCAGCTCCAGTTTTTAGTGTCAAATATGCTCCAGTTTTTATGTGTCTAATATGCTGATTTGGTGCTCAAGAAACATTTCTTTCAGGTGTTTTTTTAAAGGGATACTGACGACATACATTCCTCCTCCACTGTCACCTGTCTTCCCCACAAATTCCATCTAGTATAAAAAATACATATTCATTTTTAAGTCATTTAAAACATTTTAAAATCATTTAATTCTTGTATAAATAGCAACTATAAAATAGTGTATGCATTGCTTTACCGGATCATCCACCAGGAGAGTGAGGTATTGGTCTAAAATTGGTCTGGCGATGTTGTAACTGGATGGAAGAGCTCGGAAAATCTGATGGAAAACAATAAGGCTTTGATCAAACTACACCAATCTGGTTTGGTTTTCTAAGCTGATCTCTAGCACTGACTGTTCACACTGACATCTGTCATTTTAAACTCAAATGAGCTAATTAGACCTGTCTCTTTAAATGTTTCTCATTATGGGCCTTCTGAAACAAAACAATGCATGTCTGTCCATTACCTCATTGGCTGAAAGAGCTTGTGTGAAAGCAGCGTGAGCTGGCGTTGTAACTTCACTCATCCGCAACATGGTTCTAACAATCTCACTGCTGGTCTACAGGGGAGAAACAGAGAGGAATTTAGCCGATAAAGACCTACATTTTACCAACTTAATATTTCCCTCGAGAAGAAAGTCTAAATGTGAGAATCCAGAACGTTCTGTCTCAGATACAGCCGTGAAAGAATATTCAGTCCACAACCTAATTATATCTCACAGCACATTTTAGATTATTTGATATACAGAGTGGTGGTTCTAGTCACCTGATCGAGTTTACAGGAAACAGCACTAATAATGGCCTGATCCCTGAAGTGCAAGTGAAAGCGTTCAAAATTCACCTGCCAATAGATCCCTTCATCACCACACTGGAGAGAGAGGGAGAAAACAGATGTACAATGCATGGAAAACTCGGCTAATGACCATATGAATGGGTGAAGTCATCATCTCAATGGTAATACCTCACTACTGTCTGTCTTGGCTTTCTTTGCCGCACGCTGGTCAGCTTCACCATCCTCGCTTGAGCGTCTGCGTTTTCCTTGCCCTGAATGAACACAATTCAACCAACGATAAGAACTATATTCATATTGTGTCCACAAAACTTTACCTGTTGTATTTTCCAGTAAATAATTTTAAGCATGTATGCAAAAGTTAAATTCTCACTGGTACTGTATATACCACATGAGTTGACAAGTAAAGAGTTTAATACTGTGTGATGAGTGTTTTGACTGAAGTAACTGACCGGTGAGATTGATATAGGGTAGTTTGTAGCATTCTGGGTGGCTCTCTGGTTCAGTGGGCTGTGTTCCAGCCGAAAGGGGAGTGTCAGCTGCTCCTGAGCTTGATGATCCTGCCGAGGCCATAGGAGGACAACGCTGCAGGAAATGAGTCTCCACCAACCGGGAAAATGCAGAGACAACCTCACTGTAGTCCATACTCTGGCCCTCTGGTGCAAAAAGCAAAAAAAACAAACAAACAAACAAACAACTGGACAAATTTAAAAAGTGAATAAAGAACTTGGTTCCGTTTATATGTAATAGTCTCAGCTGCTTTTCATGTGCTATTTTTGTGAAACCCACCCAACTTGAATATGAATATACTATAATATTGAGAATGATAATTATTAGTGGTCGACCGATATTGTTTAATATCTTAGAGAGCAGGGTGGCCGATGGCCGACATAAAGCTGACAGACAGACAGATAGATTTTTTTTTTATTTGAATTAATATTTAAGAAATTTGAAATAATTTGAAAATTAATTAAAAATAAATAAACATACTTATACTTTAGATGACAACTTCTTGATTCTGTAATCATTACAGTATTTTTCACAAATAAAGAAATATTTTTTAAAAATTATAAATAAAAAGATATTTAAAAAATGGCAAATATCGACCGATATATCGGCCAACAACTAATAATTATATTGAACATTAGAGTAGAATTAAACAAAGTTAACATGTTAAATATATCTTTTAACTCACTTAATCATGGAATAAGAAGCACTAGTACAAGTTTGTGTGTTCAATAAAACATCTATTAGCCTTGGTAAACAATTTTATTATATATTGTTGTGTTTTCTCAGCTAAACTGGATGCAGGAAAACTTTTAATAAAAAAAATAATATATATTTTCTTAACAAAATAAAAGTTCAAATTCAAAACTTGAGATTGATTGTGGCACATACAAAAAAAAATGTATACATATACATAACATATACATAACTAAAATGCACAGAATAGTATATATGTATATTATTTAACTTTCACAAAATATTCCAAGGCAGTATAAAGACTGTTGTCTTTAAAGTTTACAATCATTTTTAATAAATTTCTGTCAAGTCTATAAAACAAAAATATATGCAACTCATTTCCTCCTCTGTATGCCAACATTCCCTTTGTATGGTAAAACAGTTTGCAAAATATTTGCCATTATGAGATTCTGAAAATAAGGTGAATGCTGATAATGCATGTTATAAGCAAACCATACCCATACCAAGATGGTCTCTGTTAAATTTGGTTTAAAGGAGCTGAGTTCGCTTTAAATTTTGTTTGGAGCAATCAGTCAGATATATCTGTATCAAATCCTGTTTTGCTCATATCAATTAGCCCTTCTGTCTACTTGTATTCTTATAGTTTCTCACCTGGCATATTGTGGGTCAGCCTATCTGCTACAGTCTTGACTGTGCTGCTCATAGTCATCTGTCCTCTCTGCAGTATCTCCTCAACAATGAGCTCGCCTGTGTCTCCATAAAGACTCTTGGCGGTGTAGATGTAGCGAGGATAACGGAGCATGTGTAGGATGCACTCACAGATGATGCGATATTCCACAGGTCCCGCTGGACCACGACGCCCAGCACCGAACGAACACATCCCATGCTGCACCAGCACACACAGCGACTTCTTGACCTAGATGGAGAAGAGTGTGTTAAAGAGAGAATATGATTCATTTACTGGCTCGGCAAAAGGAAGACAGAAAGAATGGAACAAGAAAGAGAAGGGTGTGATAGCAGAGAAAGCTGAGGAACATGACATTACCAGGTCAAGAGGAAGTTTGGTCTCATGGGCAAGCGCTCGCAAGGTCAGAACTCCACTGCGGATCAGATGAGTGCCCACTTTCTCCACCACATCTCCAAAGTGCTCCTGCAGCAGCAGCCCACACAGACGCAACTCCTGAGCTGTCATCTGCAGGAAAGAGAGGAACAACCAATCACTCAACAAACACTTGATGAAATGACATGGTTTTATAAACACTTAACCAGAATTTTGCTGGATTTGACGATGGAGTGGAATCATAGTTTTCGTTATAAGCTCTGAAGTAGTTATGTGGGGCTGTAGCAGCCCAGAGTCAATGTAGTCTCAAATTAATTTTTTAACTGATTTTTAATTGTTGAGTTCCCAGTGAATAACTACACTACCCATAATCCTCAAGAAAGATCCACCAATCAGAAAAGTTGCTGTTCTAAAGAAACAAAAATCCAGCATTGTGAATGACTTAATCGATGCATCCCTTCACTCTCAAACTACTGGTATGTATTATAATATTTTATAATAAATTAGTTAAACTAATAATACTTAATAGAATGTAAATAAATACAATTAAATAAACTTTAGTAATATATAGTTTTTTATAAATATGATCAATGTCTGTGAGTCCAGAATCTGTATTACACAGCCATTTCATTATATTGCATCATTTGTGAAGCTTAATGGTTAGAGAAGCAAATAGTACTTTTTTTAAATTATTTATTTATTTTTTGTTTGTATCAAAAAAGGCAATGCAGAGCTGTTTGGTTTAAATTTTTGAATTATTTAATGTACAATTTGTTTAAAAAAAAAAAAAACCTAGGGAGAAAATGAATGGAAAAAAAAAAAAAATTCTGGAAGCATGGGTGGTCAGTGTTGATCTATTGTCAACAATACCAGTTATTATTACTACACAACCACAACAGATAATTATATATATATATATATATATATATATATATATATATACAGTACAGGTCAAAAGTTTGGAAACATTACTATTTGTAATGTTTTTGAAAGAAGTCTCTTCTGCTCATCAAGCCTGCATTTATTTGATCAAAAATACAGAAGAAAATAGTAATCTTGTAAAATGTTATTACAATATAACATAATGGTTTCTGTTTTAATATACTTTTAAAATATAATTTATTTCTGTGATTCCAAAGCTGAATTTTTTATCAGCCATTACTCCAGTCTAAGTGTCACATGACCCTTCAGAAATCATTCTAATATGCTGATTTATTATTAGAATTATCAATGTTGGAAACAGTTGTGCTGCCAAATATTTTTTTTTTGAAACTGCGATAATTTTTTCAGGATTCTTTGATGAATAAAAGATTAAAAAGAACAGCATTTATTCAAAATAGAAATCTTTTCTAACAATATAAATCTTTGCTATCACTTCTTATCAATTTAACACATCTTTGCTGAATAAAAGTTTTAATTTCTTTCAATAAAAGAAAGAATAAAATTTACTGACCCCAACCTTTTGAAAGGTAGTGTATATTGGTAGAAAAGATTTCTGTTTTAAATAAATGCCCTTCTTTTTAACTTTTTATTCATCAAAGAATCCTGAAAAAAATATCACAGGTTCCAAAAAAATATTAAGCAGCTCAACAGTTTCCAGCACTGATAATAAATCAGCATATTAGAATGATTTCTGAAGGATCATGTGACACTTTAGACTGGAGTAATGGCTGATGGAAATTCAGCTTTGAATCACAGAAATAAATTATATTTTAAAGTATATTAAAACAGAAACCATTATGTTTTATTGTAATAACATTTTGCAAGATTACTGTTTTTCTTCTGTATTTTTGATCAAATAAATGCAGGCTTGATGAGCAGAAGAGACTTCTTTCAAAAACATTACAAATAGTAATGTTTCCAAACTTTTGACCTGTACTGTATATATGTATATATATCAGGGGCGTTTCCTCCGAGGAGGCAAGGGAGGCAGTGCCTCCTCAAAAAACTGGATGAGAAAATAATCTATACTACAAACATAAATCGCAAATATTACTAAATATGGCATTAAAAGTATAAAAGTCACTCGTTTTTTATAAAATAACACTGTCCAACAGCGACACCCACAGGTAAAGTTACAGCGGAGGCTTGCCTCCCTTCGGTCCATAGACTTAAAGCAGAGACCCTAAAGCGTGCGGTGACTTTTCTGGAGGCTCATTGAGATGAATGGGGGAAACTCAAGTGAGAGCAGGCAATGCCTCCATTGCACTATAATTGGATATGATCGGTTATGATTGGATGTGATTGGTTCCTGCGATAAATCCCGCCTCTCATTTTCGTGCGAGCTCTGGTCTGAATGAAGAAAATGATGGCGTTATTGACTAATTATAAAGTAAGTAAACAACTCTCCTGCTTAGATACCACTGCTTTGTGTCTCGTCAAAATAAAACTTGAAATGGTCTGAAAACGTGATGACTGCGTCAGTTTTGAGTGATCATTCAGTGTGATGAAATGAAAGATATATCTTCGTGTGTGTGGCAGTGTTTATGATGATGATGACCCGAAAATAAGTTGACTATTAAAAAGAACAGCTGAACATCAATTCACAAATACAAAATATTGGTAACATTTTACAGTAAGGTGTCATTTAATATAACATGAACAAACAATTAACATTTATTACAGTATTTAGCCTATTAATCTTTGTTTACATTAGTTATACAAATACAGTTCATTGTTAGTTCATGTTAGTTCACAGTGCACAAACTAATGTTAAACAAATGGTTTGATTTTAATAATGCATTAGTAAATGTTGAAATTCATATTAACTAAGATTAATAAATGCTGTAGAAGTAGGCTACTGTTTATTCTTAGTTCATGTTAACTAAAGTAGGCTAGTTAACTCATGTTAACTAATAAAACCTTATTGTTTCCAGAATATTGTTCAAATTGTTACTGCCTTTAGTTATTATTTTGGAATAAATATAAAAATGCATAAAACACTATGAAATGTATAATTAGTATTAAAATTATTAAATAAAATAAAAAAATAATATTAATAAAATACAAAATATAATTATATTTGTTCTCTTTTTTATGTAATATTTATTTATCCAGGAAAATGTGACAAAATTAAGTGTAACAGGGACACACACACGCGCACATACACATACATATAGCTGTATAAAACCGCCTCCTCATTTTAAAACACCACCACACGCCACTAATATATATATATGTGTGTGTGTGTGTGTGTGTGTGTGTGTGTGTATAAAAGCAGCATTTTTAAAATCACCAAAAGAGCATCCTGTTCAAAACGTACAGTAATAATAATTCATATTTAGGTTCTAAGTGAAACTCAATACACAAACTAACACATGAAAGCAGCATTAGCTGCTGTCTGGCCTTTCTACAAATCAAACATCTCATGTAGCCTAACACTGCACAAAAACACACAATCATGCACATGCACAGAAATGAACCTACCTCTAAAAAGTATCTCGCTGTACGTGTTTAGAGATTTAATCTCACTTTTTACTCTCACATGTGTCGTTCAGTCGGTGTGCAGTGATCAGCACTGACGAATTTCCGTGGTCATGTGGAGTTCCAGTGTGATGCCTGATCAGCGAACGAATCGTTGCTATGAACTGATTCTTTCAATGATTCAAAAGAGCCGAATGTGAATCACTCGAATAAAATTGAAGATGAATGAAACATTAACATAATAATATTATTTCGATATATTGATTTCGCTAAAAAATGATACATATTGAGAAAGGAACACTTTTGAGCGACAAAGCACTGCGGCAATACTAGTGGTATTTCATCAAGTATATATTCTTTAATTTAATAATGCACTATTAATTATTGTAAATTAATCACTCCCTTTATTTTAACTTTACTTTTTACAGGCTTGTAGAAAGCACATTTCACTGCCACTGGATGTGTAACAAATAAACTTGCCTCTGAATCAGTCTATTGCTTTGACCAGTTCATTAAACGAACCGTCCGACTGAAACGACTCTCTACATTGAATCGGACTTGCGAACGCTCGTCTCAGAGCGCCTCCCTCTGCAGTGGGCGGACCGACGGCCAGCGCTGCTGCTGTTTGGGACACAGACAGTCTCACGGAAAACATGGCGGAGGCTGCGGCGGTCCCTCCGCATCGCTTCTTCTGTCACTGTTGTAAGGGTGAAGTGAGCCCCAAACTGCCGGTGAGTCCGCGTCGCTTGTAACGCACAGCCGGTTCATCTTAGTCGGTTTCCATATTGCCGCTGTCGCTCTTGCAGGTTTCGCTGTTGTGCTAAAGTTAGCATGGTAGCAGTGTATCAACCTGATGTGGGCGAAAGGCCTGTCGTTCCTTGTTGTTTGTATATACACACTAAAAACAATCGTATTTATCGGTGACCGGTACATTTAAACGTAAGACCGGTGCTCGTACGCGTGAAAACGGAGAAAACTGACGTATTTTATCTTTAGCACAAATGCTACACTTAATGCTTGAGTTTTTGTATTTTCGTACTATCTTTCAGTACAAATAGTGACTTTTTCACATTTTAAGACAGGTTAGGCATTAATAAGTGTTCAGCTCAAGCTGTTGCCGTTTAGAGATGTGCAAAACGTCTTTAAATGGGATTAATCCTGAACTCTCATCAAAAGCGAAACCGGAATACCAAATATTTGTTTCTGTTTTAACGTTACTTATTTGTAACATGACATTTGACGTGCATCGCAAATCTGTCAATGGCTGTTTAATTTAAGCGCTTGTTGGTCAGTGTGTCAGTAAGTCAATCCATCATGAGCTGTCCCAGTGACGATGAGTTGTGTGTAATCCCTTGTTTACTTTCCATTTAACTTGGTAAACGTCTTACTGTACTCGGAAGATGAATCATAACCGGTTCAAGCTCAGTGTATAGTGTGAATGAGGCAGAATAGTGTTCCAAGTTGAGCTACTTGTCAAGATAAGCAGCCATTGTCCTACTTTTGTGGGAGACCCACAGGATGACCTGTCTTGACCTGTTCTAATCAGAGGAAAAAAATAGGGAAGCAGCCTCTTGAATCAGCCAGCAATTGTTGTGACACACATTACAGGGAGTGTCTCTCCTCATACAGGACTATTTGTTTTAAAATTCAAATGAATGTGTGTTGTAGTGCTATTCAAATGTGTGTCCTCACTAAACCACAGCTATCTTTTTGTTTGTTTGTTTACATTGTTGATGTCTACAATGTGATTTTCCGACATTGTATTATAATTGTGATTTTGCTTGTGTTCAGGAATATATCTGTCCCAGATGTGACTCGGGCTTCATCGAGGAGGTTACAGAAGACTCCAGGTGAGCTTCTCAATGGCTGCACTTCCTCATTCAGTGTCTCCAGTGGCATGTTGCAACTCCTGCACTGCTAGATTACCATGGCAGCTCTTTCAGTACCTTCTGGAATATGTAAATAAGTCGGTTGTGTCACCTGGATTTGTAGCACCACCAAATGGGCATGAGAAGTAAAAGATGTGAACACAGAACTGTGATGTCATTTTTTTAATAATGATAAATCAAGCAGAGTTGAAGATCATTCATAGTTTGTGTCACCATTCTGCTAGAGGAACATGAAGGATTCAATTGAACTGTGTTTAATTACAGCTCAGTTTAGTTTAGATCAGTGGTTCTCAATCCTTATTTTAGATTTCCAGCGTACTGCATATTGTGGATGTCTCCTTTTTTATTTATATGATCAGGACCCCTATTCATGAAAAATCTTAGTGCTAAGAGTTGCTCCTAGTTACAAAATTATAAGAAAATTCTTAGAAATGTGGGTGTTTCCTCTTAAATTTAAAGAAAAGATCCTAGTAAAGAAAAAAGTAATTCAGAAAGCATCTTAACCCTTAAAAGAGGTCTTAAGGTCCGAAATTGTTAGGAGTACGGACGAGGACTTTTAAGAGGCTTAAGAGTTTCTTTAGCAGAGGAGAAAATGGACGAAACATGAAGAGGGAGAAGAAATGTGTTGCACACAATGCATGACAGTGAGTTAATAAGACGCTACACATTAGATCGTGCAGGGATCATGTTTGTGACCGATCTTATTAGAGACACGCTAACATCTCCGACACCGCGCAGAAATGCCATAGCGCCAGAAATGGACGTAATCACTACATTAACTACATTAACATATTTGGCAACTGGAAAAATGCAACTATGCAGCAGTGATGATTTGGGTCTGTTACAGCACTTTCAGAACCTTATTGTGTCGCTGTTCATTTCCTATGAAATACGTTAAGTATGACAGCATGGTAAATAAAAAATAAAGAATATAATGTGTGTGTGTGAGAGAGAGAGAGAGAGAGTATGGTAAAACAGGAAAAATTACGCCTGTAATTTCAAAGTGAAGGCTTATAATAAACCCTACTCTTAAAAGTGCTCTTTTATTTCCTTGGACAGCCAACCAATCACAGTCTTCAAAAGACTGTGTCATAGCTAGCAACGGGGTCAGCCCCGCCTCCTCACTAAGATAAGTTTTTGTATTTTCCTCCCTCAGAGTTGCTCTCAGATTGGTCCTGAATCGCTTTTAAGCTAAGACTCCTACGTAGAATTTTTTAAGCTAAATTAGGAGCTCTCTGAGAGGATTCTTAGAATCTTTAAGAATACGGGCCCAGGTCTTTAGTAGACCTGTGCTGCAACTGAAATCATTATATTCAGTGCATACTGTAAAAGTACTTAAAGAACCTGTTGATTGAAGCACTTTTGAATGCTATGAATTCTTTGCTGGATATTAAATTAGTAAAACAAACGCACACCTTTTTTAGGTGCAAGTTAAAGGAGCAGACTAAATGAAGAAAAATATAATTGCACACTCCCTTAAGCACTGTTTATTTGTTACCAACATTTCAGCCAAACATGTTGCCTTTGTCTGGTATGATTTCTTACAAAATGGAGAACAATATAAATAAGTTATAAATAATATAATATTAATACGTTGGTAACAAATAAACAGTGCTTAAGGTAGTGTGCAGTTATATTTTTTTACATCTCCCATGTTGCAATTTTCATTGACTCTTTATTCTTTTGCTTATGATGTATTAGCAGTAGCCATAAAAAAAATAATTTACTTTAGTGGTATTGAACAAGTAATTTCAAATAACTTGTCAATGACATTGTGATTTGAGACATTATTTTTGCAGATCTGTTCATTTATTTGAAATGCATAAAAAATGGAATTTATACATACAGTGATTTGAAAAAAAAAAAAATTTAGTAGTTTGGCATGATCTTTTATTATTGTTTGCTAGAAAAAAAATTGTTTGAAAGTCATGTGGTGCAACTGATGTGCATAAAAATGCCCCCCCCCCCCCCAAAAAAAAACAAAATTACTAATTACTGTGTGTCAAGGTTGAAAATGTCTCTTAAAATATGATATATATGATAATTTGATCATTTACGATAGAGCAAGGTTAGTTCAAGTTGTGGAATGTCATGTGGTGGAACCTTCCAAAAAGCTTATGTAATAAGCTAAATAAATTATTGGAATTAATAATTCATAATATTTGCTTAAAATAAATAAGATGTGGGCATTTTAATTTTTTCAAAGGTGTAAAGAAAATTTGTTATTACCTTTCTCTTGACGGTTACAGCATATGACATTTTAGGGTCATTAAATTGAAACTTTTCTTGAAAATTGTATAAAAGGTTTTCAAAACCATGAGAAACTATCATGAATGAGTTCACTTCTAAGAACTTGTCATATGTGTTAAAAATTAGATTTATAAAATAATGATCCTGGACACTATTATTCATTGACCTACTTAGACTAGAAAAGAGTTGCTCAACTCACAGCTCTCTCAACTTTTCAAATCTGATAACTCCTCAGCTGCTTTGCCATTGTAGGATAGCAAAGTGTCCACCGGTTGAATGCAGTCTCAGCTGATGCAGTCAGTCATTTGGGTAACGTTCACTTACTGTTTCACATTTCTTTTTTGCATACTATGTAGTAGGGAAGTACTGGTCATCTTTTGAAGGCAACATAGATGCCTATGGTATACCAGTTTAGCTGTTGATAGATTTAAAAAACTAAATAAATCAATCCACAAATGTTCACATTTTTAAAATTCTTTTAACGTATGTCATCATTCCTATCGAACAATAAACATTGCAGTAATTAAATATTTGCTTGTTATGACTAAAGCTCACATGAAAACAGACGTAACCAGTTTTCTTAGGAGGTGGCTTACCACTAAAATGCTTCTGTGAAGTCATTGTCTGGGCACCATGGGCAGCGAGGCAGCTGTCTTAGCCTTCAAATGAGAGAGAGATCCAAATTGTGCAGTTCTGGATTGAGAAGCACTGGTTTAGATCGATGACTCCCTCACTGTGGCAGTCAGCTGTACTGCAGTGTATGTTGCCAAGTTCCATGAAACAGCAATATGTAGCCAGATCTGACATGAATGTGATTGTTTCATCCTTAGTCTTCTGGACAGTAGTTCAAATAGCCTTGATGACACAGCTTCACAGTTTGCCGAGGTATGTTGACCCCTTCCTTTCACAACATCTTTTCTGTATGAGATACAGATTGTGTTGCTGTTTTTGAATGAGGTGCATTTGTACTACTCATTCATAACTATCTCTTTCACGCCTTCTTTTTCTGTAGCTATGGCAGCTGTTGTTCGTGGAGAGGCCGTTCAGTCTGGATCTAGACAGTCCTGACTCTGAGCGGGTCCCGGGAGGAGGCAGTGGGTCTGGGAGTCTTGGAACAGGGCCGTTTGGCGGTTCTGTCCCAGGTGGGCTTGGTGGGTCCCTGGGTGGCCCTCTAGGCGGAGGAGAGCACTGGGGTCCTGGTCGTCCTCCACGCCTGCACACGCAGAGGAGGTACCGATCCAGAGGAAGCAGTCGACCGGATCGCTCTCCAGCTGTTGAGGGGTAAGTTAAAGCGTTAGTTCACCCAAAAATGAAAATTCTGTCATTAATTACTCACCCTCATGTCTTTTCAAACCCTTAAGATCTTTGTTCATCTTCAGAACACAAATTAAGATGGTTTTGATGAAATCCGAGAGCTTTCTGACCCTGCATAGACAGCAATGCAGCTGACATGTTCAAGGCCCAGAAAAGTAGTAAGGACATTGTTAAAATAGTCCATGTGACATCAGTGTTTCAACCTTAATGTTATGAAGCCACAAGAATACTTTTTGTTTGCAAAGCTTCTTAAATTTACGGTTGAACCACTGATGTCACATGGACTATTTTAACGATGTCCTTACTACCTTTCTAGGCCTTGAACGTGGTAGTTGTGTTGCTGTCTATGGAGGGTCAGAAAGCTCTCAGATTTCATCAGAACTATCTTAAGTGTGTTCTGAAGATGAACAAACGACTTGCAGTTTTGGAACGAGATAAGGGTGGGTAGTTAATGACAGATTTTTCATTTTTGGGTGAACTGTCCCTTTAATTAAGCTGTTGTGATACATTTTAAGGAATATAGAATCATTTTGTTTGCAAGAACAGTGTTGCATAAATCTACTTCTGTCTGGTATACATGCACATATTATAGGTTGCTTTACATGGCTGCTTTTAATGCAATGATATTATAAAACAAGGTACAGTGATATAATAATTAAATATAAATTAAATCATGAACCTGAAAAAAAACACTAGGTAAAAATAATACCCTATAAATAATAGGTATCCTTGCATTAAATAATATGAATGATGATAATAATAATTATAATAATAATAATAAAGTATACATCTTTTTTTCTTTAAATATTCATAGTTGGTGTGAACAGGGAATATGATATTGTATATTTCTAAATGGCAGGACATTTAGGTTTATTCTTCTTCAAAAAAAGTAGTAAAATTGACAAACTGAATATAGGCATAATGAGTAGCAAATAAAGGCTAAAAATGGTAATAAATAAACCCATAACTTTAGGTCTGCCATAATATTTCAATAGGTAGTAAGCCTCATATGCAGAAAGGTTTATGTTCCAGCTTAGTAACATGAATGAAACAAAAAATGTGGAGAACAAAATCTGTTGTCTTGAAGTTACTGGCAATATTTATATGTACTGCATGTGGGTCAGATGACTGATTAAAACAGCTCATGAAATGTCAATTAAAAAAAATTAAGGAAGTTGGCAGAATTCCCCCACACCAATATCAGTTCCTCACTGATGTCTCCTCTTTCCTTCTAGAATAGTACAGCAGTTTCTCGCAGGCCTTTTTGCCAATTCAGGAGTACCAGGCTCTCCTCCACTGTCATGGTAAAGAAAACATTTTCACTCTGTATTTTGCAACTATGTAATTTAGATAAATGTATTTATTTTATATGTTTGGTTCATTTTTAATGAAAGAAATTATGGCAATGAGAGATGTCTTCTAGATGTCACTTCTAGTGGTCTTTAAATATATGCAGTATCTGATATTTCAGAGTTGTTGAGCTTCACTGAGTGTGTGTGTGTGTGTGTGTGTGTGTATGTATCGAGGGGTAAGAACCAGAAGGGCGTAAGTGACATTTCACCAACTTTACAGGAGAGCCAAAACAAAAATTTTACCATAGTTTGATCTGACTTTGTGTACTGATTTCAATTGTTTATAATACAAATTTGTACACTCATGGATGACAGTACTTTTGCCAGTAGAAAGAGCTCATTAAGAGCTTTCATTTGATGTGTATATCTCCATTTCACCAAAAATGTCACTTACGCCCTTCTGGTTCTCACCCCTCGATATACACTATATTGCCAAAAGTATTGGGTTGCCCCCTTCTAATGAACAGGTTTGACCACTTTAGTAATTTCTATGAGAACAAATCTTAATGTTAAAGCATTTAATGATATTCTAGGAAATTGTGTGCTTCTAATATTATAGCAACAGTTTGGACAGGACCCTTTTCTATTCTAACATGACAATGCCTCTGTGTATAAGGCAAGGTTCAAAAAGAAAATTACTGATTCAGTCAGTGTGGAAGAACTTGAATGGTCTGCATAAAACCAAGTCCTAATCCCAGTTTAACACCTCTGGTATGACTGTAAATGCAGGCCTTGAGCCAAAAACTCAAATGACTTGCCAACAAATGACTTGTACATACACTATATAGACAAAAATATTGGGACACCTCCTTCTTTAGAACAGAAAATGCACTTCCAAATCTGTGGCAACAACAGCATGGGAACATCATTCATGTATTTAAAAATTGTATTTCCATCTCTTTTGCAACAGTTTTGGAAGTGTCTAAAATGACTGTACCCATATGTACAAGTCATTGGAGTTTGTTGATGAGTTTTTGGCTCAAGCTCTGCATTTACAGTCACACCAGAGGTGTTCAACTGGGATTAGGACTTGGTTTTATGCAGACAAGTCAAGTTCTTCCACACTGACTGAATCAATAATTTCCTTTTTGAACCTTGCCTTATACACAGAGGCATTGTCAGAATAGAATAGAATAGAATAGAATAGAATAGAAAAGGGTCCTGTCCAAACTTTTGATATAAAATTAGAAGCACACAATTCCCTAGAATATCATTATATGCTTTAACATTAAGATTTATACTCATGGAAATTACTAAAGTAGTCAGACCTGTTCATTAGAAGGGGGTGAGCCAATACTTTTGGCAATATAGTGTATATATACACACACACACACACACACACACAGTGGCGGCTGGTGTCAAATTTTCTAGGTGGGGCGCCGCATCCAAAAATTTTAGCATACATCGCCTTAAAACTCATTTTTTTTAGGGTAGCTTTTAATTAAACATTTGTATTATTTTTATATTGTTTTATTTGTAGTGTTTTGATTGCTTATTTCATTTCTTTTTTATTGTGTATGGTTTTATCTGTTGTTGTAAAGTGCTTTGAGATCTTCATTTAAAGGCGCTATAGAAAATAAAGTTTATTATTATTATATTGTTTTATAAAGGGCAAGTGTGTATTTTTGTTTTGTTTCACTAGTCTCTGTTTAAATATGGTAAAGCTGTTCATCTTGGTGTGTGTGTGTGTGTGTGTTAGGACGGGCATGCTGCACTCAAACCCTGGGGACTACGCCTGGGGACAGGGGGGTCTGGATGCAGTCATCACACAGGTAGCTGAGCAGGGGTTGTGTGTGCAAGTTACCTGATCCGCGGCTCTGTGCAAACAAGCTGATCATCTGAGTCTTTCTCTCACAGTTATTGGGTCAGTTTGAGAACACGGGTCCTCCTCCTGCTGAGAAAGAGAAAATTTCCTCCCTCCCCACTGTTATCATCACTCAGGAACACACTGGTTAGTCTCACCTCTCTCTTCCCTTTTCTTTGAAGCTCTTGTTGTTGTTGTTGTTTTCTTCTGGTCTGTCAGAGGCACAGTGTGTCATTTTAGCTATGATTTAAGGCTCTCAGACTCAGTGGGGGTCATTGACCTACCAGTATGAGTCTTGTGAGGTGATGAATTATAATTGCTATTTAAGGCAACGCTCGTCTACTGAAATCTCATTATTCTCACCCCCTGTCTCTCTCTCCTCGCTTTTCCTAGACTGCAATATGGAGTGCCCTGTATGTAAGGAAGACTACACGGTCGGTGAGGCGGTCAGGCAGCTGCCCTGTAACCACATCTTCCATAGTGACTGCATCGTGCCCTGGCTTGAACTGGTGAGAGAAACAATAGGGAGGAAGGAACCGGGCTAAGGGGAGAGAATGGGGAAAAGACATAGGAAAAAGGTCACGAACACATTTAGATATAAGAGTCTGGTGGACGGTAATGGAAATATTCCTAGATATCTAGTAAGCACTAGAAAGCATTTATTTTATTTGTGTACAAACACCTGATTAATATGATTAAAAGATTGGAGTCCCAGTTCGAAATTATAAATGTAAAAAAACTGGAACATTTTAGTGCAGATAGTGCAAATAGTTTTTTTTTGAGACACATTTTATTGACTCAGCAAGATCCACGTGATTTGCACAGATGTAACAAAATGTGACCAAGAAAATGTTTTAAAAAATGCTGAATACCAAAAAGGATGATCCACTTGATCCTCTTCCTTATAGGCATCCATTATATTTTCCAAATTTATACAATGTTGACTAATGTTCCAAAGTTTGGGGTTGATAAGAGTTTTTAATTTTTTTTTTTAAAGAGCTCTGACCAATGCTGTATTTATTTGATCAAAAATACACTAAAACAGTCCTGTTATGAAATAATATTTGAATTGAAATGATCTGTTTAAAATTAATACACTTTAAAATTGATTTTTTTTCTTCTTGTGATGGCAAAGCTGAATTTTATGCATGCATTACTCTAGTCTTCAGTGTCACATGATCCTTCAGAAATCCTTCTAATATGCTGAGTTGCTGGACAAGAAACATTTCTTATTATTATCAATATTTTTGTCAAAACTGAGATACATTTTTTCAGGATTCTTTGATTAATAGAAAGTTCAAATGAAAAGTATTTTTTGAAATAGTGAAGACATATATAGTGTTTTTTTAATCTGTTCTTGCTGAATAAAAGTATTCATTTTTTTTTTTTCTTTTTTTAAATACCTCAAACTTTTGAACGGTAGTGTAAGTATGATATTAAAAAAGACAGTGTTGTTTGTTAAATTCAATAATTTGCTTATATATGCTTGTATATTATTGTTCTGAAGCCAAGGCAAATTAAGTAAATATTATCTGGAAAATATTACTTTTGTATTAAGTTGACCGATGGTGCAAGTGTGTTCCAGATGCAAAAGATGTTATAAGCAGTAGACAGAGAAATTATGCTGCCTTACAAAAAGTAGTTCTATCCAAAATTTGTTGTAGTTTTAGCCAACAAATATGTTTCCTTTGTGGATAATACAATCCCAGAATTTATTGTTATTCATTCACTGATACCAAGGAAGCAGGCAGTGTAATTATATGTTCAGAACTGGAAAGTTTGTATTTTTGTGCAAATTAGATCCAATATTTTCAAGGTCATGAATCACCTCTGACATCCCTTTGTCTCTTCTTCCTCCTGAAGCACGACACGTGTCCTGTCTGCAGGAAGAGCCTGAATGGGGAAGAAAGCGGCACTCAGTCCTCATCAGAGCCTTCCTCCCTAAACACTGATCCTCGCACACCGGAGAGATGGTCCTTCTGAAACACACGCACACACGTCCGCCCGTCTCATCCGAGCTCTCTGTCTTAACCCAAACTTATTTGTCTCTTTTTTTTTTTTTTTCGTCTATTCTTTGTGTTCATCCCACCATGCTGATGTATTTTTACTATAGTTTGTTTATTTCTGTTCTCTAACACAGTCCTTCTCAGTTGTGTCTATCCTAATGTTTTCTGTGTCTTTCAGATTTCTTTGATCCCCTTCACAGAATTTCGCCTAGTATACCCTTCCTTTATTCCTACCCCGCGTGAACAAACAAACAGTGCAAGATGAGGGTAGGGTCGAGCACATATTGTTGCTGTAGCAGCACAACTCCCAACCCACATTTAGATGGTACAGTGTTCGGTTTCCCAGAAACGAGCTGTACTCCCCGGATCTTATTGTTCAATGTGAATTCTCATTGGGATGGGGTGCCGTGTCTTCATGGTTTATGAACGTTGCTTTACTTCCCCAGGCCTTTTTGTTGTCCAGGAGATCATGAAGTTTCGTCTCTCTCCTTTTTGATTCCAACTCTGGTGTGTATATATCATAAACCCATTAATGTCATTCAGTTTAATTTGATTTAGTTCTTTTCACTCTCATTTCTATTACAGTTTCTTCTAATGTAAATAATTTTAGTTGGAAAACTCATTTAAGGAAGACAAAAAAAAAAACATTGATGATGAAAATGACGATGAATTGCTAAATATTAAAGTATATAAATATATATTATATGATGTGTATGGCCATGATGTATTAATAATAAAACTGAATAAAAACCAGGAAACATGTTGATCTTATGATACAGACGAACAACAAATGAGTTCAGATCTTCCTATTGATTTTTGTTGACATAAACATGCATTCTCAGAAGAGATGTCTGTGAAAAGTTTGCGTTTATTGCGTCTTTTTAATTCTTAGTCTGTTCAGTGCAAGGAATTTCATACATCAAGTTTCTCCAGGAATGTTAGCATTACTTGTTAAAACATGACTCAATCACATTATTTTTTTTTAGTGCTTTTAAAATTGATAATTGTTCCAGAAATCATCTTTTGACTGCCAAATCCTAGCATGCATCAAAACAGCTTATCAAGCAAGATGGATAGATTATAAACCACAGCTGAGTCTAGTGAAATTATTTCTTTGTAATTGTGGTTGCTGCAGTCATTTGAAATCTTACTGGCTTAAAGCTTGACTGAAACGCTTTGAGTTAGTCATTAAGGTGCATATGTGGCTTATTGGCCCAGTGTTTGGTACAGCCATTCAGCCTCTGCTCCACAGTAGTGTGAGGATGGAGTGAGGTGGAGCACTTCCTGGCAGAAAGCCCAGCGTTTGATCCCAAACGTCAAACTGCACCTCTTCTTCAGACCTGCAATTTCATAACATGTTATACACACCTGGGCCTGTATTCACAAAACATCTTAAAGCTAAAAGTAGCTCATAACTTGCCGATTTAGGAGAAAATCTTAAAAATAATGGGTGTGTCAATCCTAAATTTAGGACTCCTAAATTTTTGCTCTGAGAGTATTTCACAAAGCGTTTTAGCGCTAAAACTAGCTCCTAAATCTGTGAAACATTAGGAGTAGTGAAGAGAAATCCTAAGTCACTAGGATCAAATCACAAACTATCCTCCCTGCTGAAAAAACTATACAAACCACAGAAATTCTAAAGGTTTCCACTACAAAAACCATTACAAACCATCAACTTTTAACCATTTAAACCGTTAAAAAATGGTTTCCTGTAGTGGGTTTTGGGACCTATTCCGTTAGGATTTAGTGGTTTTAACAAGCCAGTAATAGAAGATGACCAGTTACCAGTAGAGGCCAACAGACATATTACAGTTACAATTAAAACCAGTACAATTCCCATTATAACCAGTAAAGCATTAAAACCTCTGTGATGGTTTCTATCGGGGGTTTTTTTTTTTTTT
>JAFVLL020031186.1:58684-114012 GCA_021397915.2 Tor tambroides
GGTGGCCAACTACAAGAAACGTCTGACCTCTGTGATTGCCAACAAGGGTTTTGCCCCAAGTACTAAGTCATGTTTTGCGAAGGGGTCAAATACTTGTTTCACTCATTAAAATGCAAATCAATTTGTAACTTTTTTGAAATGCATTTTTCTGGGGGTTTTTTGTTGTTATTCTGTCTCTCACTGATCAAATAAACATACCATTAAAATTATAGACTGATCATTTCTTTGTCAGTGGGCAAACGTACAAAATCAGCAAGGGATCAAATAATTTTTTCCCCCACTGTATATGTGCACATTCAATACAATTAAGCACACTTTGTTTTCACAAGGGTTCTTGCTTGCTTTCTTTTAAAGAAAGAAAATGTCTTCATAATCACTAAAATCCCACTGAAACATCTGCATAACAAATTCTGTATCTTTCTTATATTCAAGAATTTTTTCAAGATTTGTTCAAGATTTTCTCCCTCAAAACATCCTGTGTATAAATATCTTCATGGAACAAACATTCTTCTCCACCATTAAAACCTGCCCTCTATTTTTCACATACCACATCAAAACAGCTCCATGCTCTTTTGTCAGTTCTCCTTTCGTCCCTCTGTGTGGAAAATTAGAGAGTGATTTTCTTTCTCACAGGATTTTGATTCCATCTCAAGCACAGATAGTATATTCAAAGTTACTATTTTTTGTGTTTCCACTATTGTTTGCTTTCTTACAACAGTACGTCTACCATTATTCACCTCCTGCTTTCCCTGGATGTGATTAGGCATAAGGCTGCTGGTTGTTTTTAAACTCTGCACTCTTGCGGGCAGCCACATAGTTATATTTAGCTAGAGTCTGGACGACCGCCTGAAAATCACTAAGTTGACTAACACTGGCTGTGCCACAAAACTTACATCTTGCAAAATGCATGTCACCCTCACACAATCAGCACAGAAACCTGCTGCATGAATTGCTGCTTCAGACATATAAGTTATCTGGATTAGTTTGTGTTTGTGTGAATTTTAATACGAAATATGGACAGTTTTCAGACTGATATAGGTCTTGAAATTACAGGAATTATACAGGGTATACTTAAGCCACACTAAAAATGTATATAATATTTTGCTATTTAGCAAAATTATGAAACCATATGGCATTTTATTTTTACTTTTTTTAAATGTCATTTATTCCTGTGGTTTTCAGCAGGCATTACTCCAGTCATTCTTGAGAAATCAAATGTTGATTTGGTCAATGAACATTTCTTATTGTTATCAATGTTGAAAACAGGTGTGCTGAAAACTGTAATACCATTTTTTAGAATAATTTGATAAATAGGAGGTTAAAGGATGTGTATTTATTGGAAATCTTTTAGTTACATTATTAATTATAACTTTTTTCTCTTACTTTTGATCAATTGTGCCTTTAACTATGAAAAAACCACTCAGATGTTTAACCGTTTCCTTTTTCTCACCCATGTCTAGCACTGAGGCCTTTAGTCCAGACAGAGGAGCGAGGGAAGGGGCCACTAAAGTGATGATAGTCGTGACAGATGGAGAGTCCCATGATGGCGAAGACCTTCCTGATTCCTTGGTTGAATGTGAGAAACGTAACATCACCAGATACGCCATCGCTGTAAGTACAAATACACATTCCTACCATAATTAAACCTGACCCTTGGAAAAACCTACAACCCCTCCTAAGAAAACCAGCAAGCAGCAGAGTGTATGCCTGAATATCAGATCTCCACTTAAACTGACCATAATTGGCACTGATCTATTTTCAGTGTCTCTGCTCAGCTCCACCCGGTTCTCTCGCTCTCTGTCTGCGTTTGAATGATAAAACTGTCTTCCCTCATTCTTTAAACAATCATAACCACATTATTGCTGTTCAGAAATAGACTTAAACGGGGTTCCTTGCCATCAGAGGAATAAACCACACCCTAAAACCTCTCGACACTGACACCCTGCCCCTCTTCTTCGCTGCCACCCTAAACCACAACAGCGCAAGAAAAAGACAAAGTGACGCTGCCACCATCAGAGCCTGGGGTGTCAGTGTAGAAAAAATGGCTTTCCAGCTAGACTGTCTAGTTGCTTGTATCTTGAACAAAATATATAAATTTTCGCTCTGAATTTGCTAGTAAATTTCACAAATAATTACAAAGTAACAGCAAGAAACATTCAATTAAATTAAACATTTTGAACAGAAAGACTGAAATAGTATTTTCTTGTAAAACTGACTTCAATCGTCTTTGTTGTATTTACAACTTTTTAATAGTGTACTATACTACAAATAAAAAAGTAGCATATTTGTTTTATTATAATTCAAATTTGTGCGTAAAGCACCCAAAAGCTGACATCAACACTTATGTCATATAGAGCTAAGGGCTGGATTTACATCGTATTCATGCTCAACCAATGAAGTAAATCTGGTGTAGGTCGAACTGCCTGTCTAACCAATGGAAGACGGTTGTTTTAAGCTTGAAACTTGGAGACTTGAAAGCAGTCTTTATTTTAGCATTTCTGTTTGGTGACTCTAGTGGCGCAGAAGTTTTGTTACACCCTTCACCTTTAAAATATTCTGACAGTGGAACTGAGTATGAACTCTTCATCAGATATAGTTTCCTTTCATCAGGCTATTCATGATTACAGTCATATCTTATAATGTCTGAAGGCAAACAAGTTTTTTTTTTTTGGTCCTATAATCTGAGACCAACAGAACAGATTTTACACAGGAGGAAAGCTGATAGCTTGTTCTAATTCATGGAGGATTCAGAGAAAGCTCTTGCATATTTTAATTCTGGTATTTGTAATAAGACTGTTGTAACCACAGGTAAAACCATCCATGACCCTCATTACCATGACTGGATGTGGCTATATTTTCTATAAAACAAACTATGACATTTGTTATTAAAAGTAGCATAGATGTTGAGAAACTACAAATACTACTGCCAATAAAAATGAATTCTGTTCTATTGTTTTATTATTATTTATATAGGCCTGCTGTTATAGTATTTTTTGTCATTTTATTGTTTTTAATCATTTTATTTAGCTTTAATTTATTTCAGTTTTAGTAGTTTTATTACTTCATCTTAAACTTATTTTATTTCAGTGAGATTCCAATGCAACATTTCTAATTTTCTAAGTAAGTTTTCATGTTTATTTTATTTAATTTCAGCTTTATTTCACTTAACAAAAAAATTAAGTTTTAGTTTTAGTTAAGAAGACTGATTGTTATTGTGAACTTATGAATTATATATAATGAAACATTATTATATTAAGATTATAACAGTATTTAGTAAACCTTTTAACATTGACTGTTTGGCGGTGCAGGTAGAGGGTTAGTGCTGTTTTGGTTTTTCCCATAAGCAGCAGAGATTGACAGCGCATAATCAAAAAGAGTGGTGCAATTTTAAATTTTCCCCAGTGCAATCTCTAACAAAATTTAATATAAGCCCTTTGGTTATACAGTGCAGCTTAACCACAAGAAAGAGTCCAAAGAATTAAAAAGAACCAGAATAAATGTCAAACCATCTGAAAGTCATTTACTTTTCAATTTTAACTGCCTCTCACTGCTGTCCTGGGTGATTTGACATTTCTACTGTACTCCATTGGAACGGAGGACTGCGTGTAAACCTGCTCCTGAATGAGCCCATGTTTTGCTCTATTAGATAAACAGTGCCAGAATGGTGTCCGGATTTGCCGAGTCATCTGGGTAATATGTCTCTCTGCGTCTCCTCTGGGGATCTGTGGAATAAAATTATGACAGCTGGTTTTAATGCCCCGCCGGCCAAAGCATAGCTTTCATGTTTTGATGTGTTTTATGTTCTCCCTCTCTCCTTTCTCGTTCTCTTCCTCCTGCACAGAACTAGGGAACGGATGGAAAAGTAAAACACTCGCAGGAGAGAAGAGAAACAACCTCAGATGAATTTCTGTATTGGTTGTGTGGCGCTGCCAGGATATGTTTTAGACATTACAGGATAGAGATGCTGGGAATGTGAATACGGTGGGTGGGGAAGTGGGTGGGAGTTCAGAACAAGATACTAGGAATGTTCAACAATTACCACTGTAAATTATGGCAGATATGAACTAAAATAGATTGAATATTGTAGATTCTATTGCTTAATTATTGCTTATGAACTCAAATACCCTCCTGTGTGTGACTACCTTGCTACTAGTTGGGAACATGCTTGGAAAGTTTCCAGTTGCTCTCTGATTGTTTTTGAGAGCCAAAATCCATCCCAGTCTCAGATGAGACCTAGTAAGAAATCCTCAGTTCTCTGCCCAGGGTGCCAAGCCATCATCTCATGATAGCATGAACACACCTCGCACCCAAGGAGAACAGGACAGGATGGATAATTGACAGGAGGGAAAATGAGAGAGAAGGGATCAGGATCAGGATTCAGGAAAGGACCACAATTCAGGACTCGACCATAGCACTTTCCATGAGGCTGTGGGCTCTGACCGATATACAGTAAATGGCAGATTATTTTGAGAGCTCTTAAAACTGTAAACTGCAAGAGATAAAGTCACATTGCAAGTTATTTTGTCACATTTTGAGATGTAAAGTTACATTGTAAGATTTGGGGCCTACCAACAACTTGCGCCAGCTGTGCATAGCCACTTTAGGCATTAAAAACTACTGTCAGGAAAGACACGCAGTCAAAATAGCAATACTAAATAGCACTGAAAAGATGTGGGCAAAGGTGCGCATATGCATATGCATTTCAGGCACAAAATTTATGGGAGGAAAATGTATCATACAAGGTGATTTACTAAGGTCTGTGGAAGTTAGTTTACTGGTATTTTCGCCATTATTTAACGCCCCCAAAAAGCCTAACGCCCCCAAAAGGCTTAACGCCCCCAAAAATGTCCTAAACCAATTGCATCTATGTTGTTAGTAGATTATATGCACCTGACTATCATAACCTCTGCTTGTTTGCACTGCTCTTGATAGATTGCATTCATTATTAAGAAAATGCAATGGCTTTGTTTGTGCTCTTTCATTTGCGCATTTTCAGTAGATCACCTGGAGAACGTTCCACTCCCATTGCTTTTAAGCCCAAGACACACTGCATGATTTTCGGCTATCCTGGATGAAAGATTGGCATTGTGAAACAATCATGGTGATTTCTGTGATCGTGGCTTCTAATCGGTGGTTCTGTGTCGTACATTGAGAGAGGTTCAAAGACGGCCGTTGTCACGGTCTTGCGACCAAAGATAAAACCTATGATAATTTTATGACAGTGTCAGAAATTCAGCATGATCATTGCACAGTGTGTTTGCTGCTATGACCCACGTTTACTGACCAGCCAATAAAAATGCGATATGAAATCAACACAACATGGCGCTAAAACATATAACTGCTTACCTTAAGCTCTCATCCCTTCCTCTTTCGCCGCTTCCACTTTTTTTCAGCACACATAAAAAATACAACCGCTAAAGTGTGATTCATCATGCTCTTTTTGTTTACCACTAGCACATGCTAATGACGTTTTATTCTTCTATAGTAACGTGCGTCGTAGCATACGAGTCAATAGGTGCCATCAAATGCATGTCGGATCCATGTTTATTAGATCCGTGTCGCACAGTGTGATTTGCAATGATCTTATAGGAAAGCTAAAATCGTGCAGTCTGTAGAAGGCTTTAAGTGATTGTGGATCCATATCTTCTTAAATTCAAAAGATGAGGACAAATAACTATGACTGGACAAAAATTTTGACCCATATTTCGCATGTTGACTGGATGTAGTTTATCCAGTCATCATATCCAACCAGCTGAAGTCTGGGAAAGTTTAGGGACATAGGTGCATGTCAGTGGAGAGTGAACTCATGACCTGGCACCGATGGTTTTCAGGGCTTGTCATTAGTGGTGTGTTGCCAGTGACTAGGAGTGATATTCTCTCTGTTTCCTCTGTGTAGGTGTTTCTAGGATGAGTTTCCTCTGAGTCCTGTATCCCATTAATTGATCTATCAGATCATCTGCTTTCACTCTAATGGAATGGAGGAGGTGTTGGCTCTCTGGATGAGAGAATCTATGTTGTTGTTGTTCTTCATCTACCATCTGACTTGTCTCAAACAAGACTAGTGAACAAAAGCCTGAGGAATCAGCATTTCCGATTCATTTTCGATCAGTGTATACTTGAAACAATTTGCTCTCTCTCTTTCACAGGTATTAGGTCACTACATCCGCAGACAGCAAGATCCAGAGACCTTTATCAATGAGATTAAGTACATTGCCAGTGACCCCGATGAGAAATACTTCTTCAATGTGACGGATGAAGCTGCTCTAAATGACATTGTAGATGCATTGGGGGATCGCATTTTTAGTCTAGAGGGTAAGAGGAAGAACATTCATCCTTAATGACCATAGGGGGGAAAAAAAAGATTTTTTTTCCCCTTGAAGAGCAAGTGTGCTTCTTTGACCTAAAAAGAACAGAAAATCATATTTGCCTTTTATTGAGGATGTTGATGACGTTTTTTCAACATACTGTATTTAGGCACTTGAACCAAACTTGAAAATGTATGGAAATACAAAACATGTCAGACCAAGCAATATTTATTAAATTCATATATAATATGAATGATACTTTTTAGATACAAAGTGCCAATGAAACTTTTATTTTAGGAATAAGTATTTTTCAAGACAAGCAACATTTTACCCAAAAATGCATGGACATCATGAAAAAGATATCACTTCAGGAAAATCATTACCATAAGAACAGGGTGTGACGCTTGTGCCATCTTGATTCTGAGGAAAGCCAGGCAGGAAGGATGGAAGGGAGGAGATGGATGACCTTTAAAGTGGGCACAGCTGTGCATTCACAAGATACATAGGTTAGAAGCACAGAAAGAAATATGATTAGCCAATGCTGTGCACTAACTGGAATTCACTTTTTATGTAGCCTACTGTGCAGTCAAATATGATAGCTGATCCTGTTCTATACATTTTTCACTTTTCAGGATATGTTTTATTTTTGTTTAGATTTGGTACAGTAAGAAAAGCGCAATGGTGAACCAAGATATAAAGAGTGTGCTTTTTCTTGAACTTTAATGCTCCAGCTCAGCAGATTTCTACACAATTACGTAAAGTGTAGAGCTGGTAAGATGTTTATGAAAGAAGTCTCTTATGCTCACCAAGGGTGCATTTATTTGATGAAAAATGCAGTAATAATGTGAAATATTATTGCAATTAAAAATAACTGGTTTGTAATTTAATGCATTTTAATATGTAATTTATACCTGTGATGAAAATGCTGAATTTTCAGCAGCCATTTTTCCAGTGCTCAGTGACACATATTCCTACAGAAAGCATTCTAATAGGCTGATTTGTTGTTCAAGAAACATTTCTTATTATCACAGTTGAAAACAGATTTCCTAATGAATAGAAAGTTCAAAAGAATAGCATCTATTTGAAATAGAAATATTTTGTACCATTATAAATGTCTTGTTTGTTTTTTTTTTGAGCAAATTTAATGTGTCCTTAAATTCTGACCCCAAACATTTGAAGGGTAGTGGGAAATGTTTATTGATATAAATGATATTTGCATTGTAATTTGATTGCAGTGCTTGCATGTGTATTCATTTACAGTGTGTAATGCAGTGTTAATGAGTTCTGCTGTTGCAGGGACCCTGGGATACAATGAAAGTGCCTTTCTCATGGAGATGTCTCAGATTGGTTTTTCGACACACATTTTGGATGTGAGTTTCAGTGTATTTTATGTCCACATGCAGTTGTGCCTATTTAAATATTTGTAATTATAAACTGAGATATACTGTATGTATAACAGATGGCATAAAACATGTAATCATGCTATAATGAGCTATATTATTTTGGAAAATACTGTAGGATGGCATCTTGTTTGGCATGGTGGGTGCATATGACTGGGAGGGAGGTGTCTTGAAAGAGAGCAAAGAAGGGCAGCTCAAGCCCTCAAGAGAGGCCTTCGAGAAAGAGTTCCCATTGGAGCTGAAGAATCACGCAGCCTACCTTGGTAACATTTTACTTTGTGAAACCAACCACCAAATAAACAATTCTTCAAGTTTGTATGTTAACATAACATTTACAGCTGTTTACTAATGCTTAGAGGTGGACGTGTGAACTTCTGCAGGTTACACAGTGTCATCAGTGATTGTAGGTAACTGGAGGAGGTTGTATGTTGCTGGTGCACCTAGATTCAAGCACAAAGGAAAGGTCATCTTGTTTGACCTCACCCCTGAAGGCGATGTCATAATCACACAAGCCCTAAATGGAGAACAGGTGGATATTTCTCCTTCATTCTTATATTTATTTATACTGACACCCTCCACTTTCACACACTCTGTCTCTGGTCCACAAATGAGATCTCCATCAAACCCTTGTGTGATGTCCAATTCTTTGAGTTTTGCATTATCCTTCTTTTCTCAGCTGATTTTGTATTGCTTTTCCTCTCTCAGTTCTTCTTTCACACCACATTCCTGCTCTCTTGCAATTAATGAGTTTATTTTCTTATTAAACAAAAGCAAACGAGTTTCATTTTCTCGGACCACTCCTAAAATCAAAGTGATACCTAGAACAAAATCCAGAGGTTCGGGGTTCCCACAGTCATGGAAAACCTGAATAAATCAGGAGATTTTTAAATTGCTTTTCTAAGCCAGGAATATTCATAGAAATTAATACAATCTTAAACATTTCTATAATGAATGTACATTTTTCTAGTCATGATCTGCCCTAAAATATGTAGTCAGCTAGGTATTGCTTTTGTTTAGAGCTTTTGTAGAGTAAAACATGCTTGCATGCTTCGTTTTGTAAAAGATTTGTCGTTCTGAGTCGGTTCTTTTCACTGAATCATACAAATGCATTCACACAGGCCTATCAGTTTGAATGATTCATTATAGAATCAGTCTAAAAAAAGGGATTTTTCTTTCATTCTTAACATAGACAGTGTATTTGTTCTTATTTATCAGTATTGATCCATACTGTGTATATGTATGTATATATATATATATATATATTAGTGCTGTCAATCGGTTAAAAAAAATTAACTAATTAATCGCACATTTTTCTGAAATTAATCGCGATTAATCCCACCTAACATTAAAGTTTTTAAATATACTTTTATATAGCAATAATTTCACATTCAATCTTCAATTTAATGTACAATCAACATAAAGACAGTATATTTTTAAATATTTGTTTAATGGCATCTTTTTTTTTTGACTGAAGGTCAGTATCAATGATCCCAATACTACTGACTGGGATCAGTAAAAACTGATACCCATATTTAACCATTGACTATAGCCATTCAACATTACAGTATAATTGAGAGCTATCAATTTTAACATTTATTAGACTTTAAAATTATAACTTCTAATTTAAGTGAACTTAAAACAATCTTCACATAAACCCATTATAATAAATGTCATATTACCTGTGCCCTTCAGCAGAAATACAGAAATTGAAATTGAATTTATCAAACACTAAATTCTAAATTAAATATAGATGAATCCTTAAATCTGTAAGTTATTTGTTCCTCTTTTTTCTTTGTCCTTTGATTAATAGACATCACAGCAGCTGGTTATTAGATTATTTTGGCTGTTATTTCTTTAAGAGCTGCTGCTGCTGAACATGACACCAATCTGACACGCATTGTATTTTCTCTCAACCCTTTCTACCTTTTCTGACAGGTCTTAAAGTCTATCAGTGAGCTGACAAGTTGAATTGAGTGTGTTAGATGAGGGAGACAGTGCTAGGATGCTCCAGGACAGTTTTGAAAACCATTTCAGAGACATGTCCGTAAATGTGACTCATATAAAATATATTACATGCATGCACAGTTTTAAGGCAACTTTAATTGACTTTTTGGTAACTTCATGACTTCACTGACTACGTCATTGCATGCACGTAGTTTATTTCGCGCTTTGATATGAAATGATACAGGCTATGCGCGCGCCAGCACCTTTGTACGTGAAGTTGAAGAGCTCCGAGCACAGTACAGTTTCCGCTCGTTTGACTCGCGCCTGACGCTGAAGTGAAGTGGAGCGCGCGTCTGAAACGTCTCCCGTTTGATTTGATCGTAAAAACGTTATGCGACTGAATAAATGCACTTCTTGTCAAGAGAAAAAATGACAGAAACAGCAGTTGTGAGTGGGATGGCCAACCCTAGCCCCGCCCCTGCGTTAATTGCGTTAAATATTTTTAACGTGTTAAACTGAAAAAATTAATCGCATGCGTTAACGCGCTAATTTTGACACCACTAATATATATAATTTATGGATATCTATGTGCATATATATACTTACTGACTGACTTTTGAACGGATTGGTGTATATTTTTCAGCAATGGTCATTTATCAGCCATAACATCAAATTTATAGTTTATTTCCCTAATGGAAACACATTGGTTAAAATGCGCGGGAACCTTCAGATTGCTTAACATCTTTATTCTCTCTCTGCAGATTGGCTCATATTTTGGCAGTGAGGTGTGCGTGGTGGATGTGGATCAGGACGGAATAACAGACATCCTGCTCATAGCTGCTCCCATGTTCCTGGGAGCAGGAAACAAAGAAACAGGCAAAGTCTATGTCTACTGTCTGGATGGGGTGAGGACCACAGTGGCAGTACTGTTTGTGTGATGTACATGTGAAAGACAGAGATAGATTCATTCTATCACGCTAAACAACATATTCCTCTAGACTTAAATGTATGCCATTTCGTTAAATGAATGTGTAATTGTATGAACATTTTATCTGAAAATGTTATTTTCTGACTCTATATCTGTCTGTCTCTCTACCAGGATGGTTTTGCTCCTAACGGTACACTACATTCTCAGAAGAAAGCACAGGATGCACGCTTTGGTTATGCTATGGCTGTAGCACCTGACCTAAACCATGACGGATACGCTGACCTGCTTGTGGGCGCTCCGCTAGAGGATGACCACCAGGGAGCTCTTTACATCTACCACGGCGATGAATACTACATTATACCTCAGTATAAACAAGTAAATATATCACTTGTTCATGTGTGCAACCAACCACAAGTGTGAGACCACTGGGACCAAACAATCTGTAGACATCACAAAAAAAGTATATATGTAATATATATATACATACATACATACATACATACATATATATATATATATATATATATATATAAAACATGTATTAAAATTAGTGCTGTCAAAATTAGCGCATTAACGCAGGCGATTAATTTTTTCAGTTTAACGTGTTAAAATTATTTAACGCCGTTAACGCAGGGGTGGAGCTTAGGGTTGGCCACCCCACTCATAACTGCATAACTGCTGTTTCTGTCTTATTTCTGTTTTTTTCTTAACAAGAAGTGCATTTATTCAGTCGCAGAATGTCTTTACGATCACACCAATCCGGAGACGTTTCAGATGCGCGCTCCAGCTTCACTTCAGCTACAGGCACGAGTTAAACAGTGCGGTAACTGGCGCGCGCTGTAGTCTGTATCAATTCATATCAAAGCACGAAATAAACTACGTGCATGCAATGTCATGGTCGGTTAAGGCATGAAGTTACCAAAAAAGGCGATTAAAACTACATGCCTTAAAACTGTACGTGCACGTAATATGTTATATGAGTTACGTTAAGAACATGTCTCTGAAATGTATTTCAAAACTGTCCTGGAGCATCCTAGCACTGTCTCCCTCATCTAACACACTTGATTCAACTCGTCAGCTCATTAGTAGAGACTGAAATGGGTCCGACCTGAAAAAGGTCAGAAAAGGTGATGAGAGTTGAGAGAAAATACGATGCATGTCAGATCCGCGTCATTTTCAGCAGCAACATCTCTTAAAGAAATAGCAGCCAAAAACAACCTAATAACCAGCTGCTGTGATCTGTTCATCAAGAATAAAAGGAAAAAAAGAGGAAATCAATAACTTTTGTATAGCTGTAAGTATTTATCTGTATTTAGTTTAGAATTTAGTGTTTGATAACTTTATTCAATTTCTGTATATTTCTGCTGAGGGGCACAGGTTGCCTAGCTAAATATAACATTTATTATAATGGGTTTATGTGAAGATTGTTTTAAGTTCCCTTAAATCAGAAGTTATTTTTAAAGTCTAATAAATGTTAAAATTGATAGCTCTTAATTATAATGTAATTAATCGCAATTAAATTCAGAAAAAATGTGCGATTAATTAGTTTTTTTTTTTATCGATTGACAGCACTAATTAAAATATATGTTATGATGGAAATGAAGAAATATATTTATTAATAATTTTAATAGATTTCCTTTTTCTTGAACTTTACAAAATTAACAAAAAAATAATGATGTTCAAAAATTTATTTAATTGTATTCAATTTTGAGAATGTACACTACTGTTCAAAAAATTTGGAGTCAAAGTTTTTTTTTACATTTTTGAAAAAAGTCTCTTATGCTCAACAAGGTTGCATTTACTTGATCGAAAATATGGTAAAACATTAATATTGTGAAATATTGTTTTCTTTTTTATATCTATTTTTCTTCAGTGTCACATGATCCTTCAGAAATCATTCTAATATGCTGATTTTGTGCTTAAGAAACATTTCTTATTATTATCATGTTAAAAAATAGTTGTGCTGCTTAATTTTTACGTAAACTGTGATATATTTTTCAGGATTCTTTAATAAATAGTTACTAAGGTTCAAAAGTACAGCATTTATTTGAAAACGAAATCTTTCTTTAACAGTATACATGTTTTTACTAACTTTTACTAACTTATGGTCAAATTATTGCATCCTTGCTGAATAAAATAATTAATTTCTTTTAAAAAAAACCTTACTGACCCCAACTGACTGTAAAACTAATGTCCACTTTTAAACTGGTGATTAATGCCCTAATGAAAAATAAATATACTAAAATGTATTTGAAATACATTAATTTCATGCTAAGTATACTACAAATACATTTACATATTTATGTACTTAATAAAAATACCCTGCAATTGTACTTTTAGTATACTAAACCACCAAACTTAAAATCTACTTAATTGAAACAACTAATTTTGTACTTAATGCGCTTTAATTGTGTGACAGTAGTTTGGAAGTCCAACTAAAGATATACTGAAATATATTTGATTGTGCTAAAGTGCAACTATTACAAGTATACTTTAGGTACACTGTAAATATTTTGCATTTAAGGACTGATATTATTAAAAAATCATGCAATCCTCATCAATAGTGACATTAAAACACATTTTAGGCTTAATATTAAGAAATGTGTATTGTGCACAAGTAGTACTCCAAATAAAGTTTAATTATAATTTTTATATCAGTAAGTCTCGAGCAATAAGTCAGTAAATATGTTAATAGTTTTCAACTATACTTAGTATTTTAAAAAATGTTAAATTTTTACTAGGCTGACCACTTTTTTGGATGGTCTTTAACTTTTAGACACCATTATACCTGTAATTTATACTTTGCATACTAATAAAGCTCTCTTTTTCTCTTTGTAGCGTATCCCAGGCTCCTCTCTCTCTGCAGGGCTGCAGTATTTTGGCCGTAGCCTGAGTGCTCTGCTGGATCTGGATGGGGATGAGTTACTGGATCTTGCTGTGGGAGCACAGGGCACTGCCGTCCTACTGAAGTACTCTATTCCTCATTACAGTCTTGTATTTTTATGCATCATCTAAACACTGCCATCACAGACACCAATTCGTCACTTTAAATTGTGTGTCAAACAGTAGTAAAGTCACCTTTTGAATGACCCGTGGTAACAACTTTGCTGGATTCCTGACCTCTCTCTGTTCTCTACAGGTCACGCAGTATAGTGCAGATCAACGTCAGCCTGTCCTTCCAGCCACACTCCATAAATGTGATACAGAAGAACTGCCACAGGGCTGGACGAGACTCCGCATGCCTTAACGCCACAGTTTGTTTTCTGGCTCTGTCTCGCTCTCCTGGCTCTTATGGCACATATTTTGGTAAAGTGTCATGTAACCAAAAAGCTTTCTTCCATTGCTATACTGCATACACTTCCTAAACTACCACCACATCTGTTTATTTGTATAGATATGCAGATGGGGGCCATGTTGGATGACAGAAAGATCTTGGCTCGTGCTCTGTTTGACTACAACTCCCAGCGGCAGACTCTAATGGGCGTCACTGTTCGTGTAGGGCAGACCATGTGCTACACTCTACCATTTCACGTCTTTGTAAGTCTAAACGGCTTAAAAATCAATGAAGTAAAGGATAATGTACATTTAACCGGTCGATATCGCAAAAAGGGGTTGTTTTGCCCTAATGGCTGACGGACTGTACATTATCCTACATGAGTACTTACTGATTGTTTTCAAGGAAAAGTGTTCTTCTCTCTGTTTATGTTTTCCTTTATATATCTAGGATACAGCTGATTACATCCGACCTATCAGCTTCACTTTGCACTTCAAAATCAATGACACAGAGAGCGGCCCGGTACTAGATGAGGGCTGGCCAACAACATTCAAGAAGTCTGTGAGTGCTATTCACCTATTCCTTTGAAAAATAGGAATATAAATGAATCTGCATACCCCTCATACAAGTTTGATTTCTTTTATTGCCTTTAGATCCCATTCTTCAAAGACTGTGGGGAGGATGATGTGTGTGTAACTGATCTGGTTTTACAGGCCCATATGGACATTTCTGGAACAAGGTAACAGAGAAATTGTCCTCCTGCTGTTGGCATGTTTAGAACAAGCACACCTAATGATCCACAACTAGTCCAAACATGTTGACCACTGGCAGAACTAGTTGCTTTAACCCCTAGTGCTATGTTAATAGTTAAAATGGAAATATTTAGAGTAACATTTTTAAAGATTTAACCAGTTCAGTGACTACTAAACCTGAAACCGTGATTGAAATAGCATGTGTTATGGCAATGTAACGTCAATCTTGCTCTTATCTGTTCTTGCAGGCAGCAACCTTATGTTATACGCAGCCCTCGGCGACGACTTGCAGTCGAAGTGCAGCTACAAAACCGGCTAGAGAATGCCTATAACACTAGTCTCACTCTTCATTACTCTAAAAACCTGCACTTCAGCAGTCTGAGTATACGGGTACCAGCACAATCTCCCCTCTGAAAACATAAAAGCATATTAGTACAAACACTCCAGCATGTGTTAAATATGGCAGTTTGATTGTCACAATTATGTATACAAAATATACACATTTTGAGGTCAGATTTTTCAAATAAATGCTGTTCTTCTGAACGTTCTATTTATCAAAGAATTCTGAAAAAATGTATAATGGTTTCCACAAAAATATTAAGCAGCATCAACACTGATGATAATAAAAAAAAATGTTTCTTGAGCACCAAATCAGCATATTAGAATAATTTCGGAAGGTTCATGTGACACTGAAGACTGGAGTAATGACTCCTGAATATTCAGCTTTGACAAATACATTTTAAAATATAAAAAGTTATTTTAAATTGTAATAATATTTCACAATATTACTTTTTCCTGTATTTTTGATCAAATAAATGCAGCCTTGATGAGCATTAGACTTCTTTAAAAGAAATTTAAAAACTTACCGTCCCCAAACTTTAGAATGGTAGTGTAAGTATTTAAAGAAAAGTATTCTTATTTACACACATAATTTATACAAAAGTACAATATATTCCACTGTTTCATGAATCACACTTCTTGCTTCTTTATTTCTCTTTCTGCCTCATTTATGTCTCTTTGTTTCTCTCTATAGGAAGACGCTCAGTTTAAGATTGAATGCACGGCTCTAAGCTCAAACAGTCACTCCTGTAATGTCAGTTACCCAGTGTTCCGCTCTCAGTCGAAGGTAAGCCTCTGAAAGATGAAGGTTTGTCATCGTGATTCATTGAAACAGTCACTGAACCGTTTTGGTTCATTGACCAGTGATTATCCCAACTGCCTCATTTTTCTCAGGTGAACTTCATGTTGGAATTTGAGTTCAGTTGTACGTCTCTCATCAGTAAGGTCCAGATGAAGCTTGTTGCTTCAAGGTACACACACACACACACACACACACACACACATATAACTTAAACTGTTAGCAAATGGTACTGCACAAGGATGTCATGGCCATTTATTTTAAATAATTAAATTTTTTGGAAGATGCATTTAAAGTCATTTTAACCTAACACAACAAGTAAATGTTATGTTAAAATGTATACTAAATGTGTGTATGTGTGTGTTGCCACAGTGACAGTGTGGAGAGTGAAGGCACACTTTCGGACAACAGTGTACAGTTACAGAGTATTGTACAGTATGAACCAGATCTCTTCATCACAAGGTTAGTTCCCAACATCACTTTCCCTTTTACAACCTTAAAATGCATGCATGTTCAGTGTACAGAATGCATATGTGGTTGTCTTATTTCGGTTCAATTCACTACAGTGACTCCAACCTAAACCGCTATGAGGTCCACCCAACCAGAACCATGTCTGAGGGGACAGGACCCGAGTTCTACACACATTTCAGGGTGTGTCAAAGTAAACCTGATGGGCTCGTTGCTTTATGTTTAAAAAATCAGAAAGCTTATGAGTACATGTAAGTATGTTTTTTGATATCAGGTGCAGAATCTGGGTTGTTACGCCGTCAGAAATCTGGAGCTGAGTGTCAATTTGCCCGCCGTGGCTTCAGGAGACAGAGTTTTTGCGACTGTGGTTGATGCTTTCTCTCATAATGTTAGTATCACGTGTATGCGTTTATACAGTCTTACTGTAATTCATATACAGCTTTGTGTTCATGTAGTTGTTGGTGTTTTTTTCTGTTTATTTGTAGTCTTCAGGTGTGAACTGCAGTATAATTAGTGATATTTCCAAGTTAAAGTCCAGCCAGAGAGATGTGCGTCCACTTCACCCAGAAGACATGAAGAAAACTGAACTATTGGTGAGAATACAGATGTCATGTTCACTGAAGGGAAATTGACAACTGCATTCTGTAACTGAAGTAAATTGAATTTTGATTTGTTGATTTAATTTGATTAATTTAGGAACACGCTTGCAATTAACGACTTGCTGTCTCTGCATAGACATTATTCTTTGCCGTCAAATCGTCATCAGATTCTAGAGCTGTCAACCTCTTTTTGCCTTGTTGAAAAGTAGGTCAAAATTCCTGTTAAGCATTTGGGTGGAGTAGAAAATAAAATAAAAACAAACCGGAATGAATCAGAGAGTTTTGGCTGCATATCTAAGAGAATGAAAGCAGCAGAAGAGGCCCAAAATAGAGAGGGATACCGATACTAAAATTTCTATAGTTTTTTGTATAAATACCCAATTTATGAAAAAGAAATATTATAAATATACAATTTACATTTTATATACATTTTATTTGTAATTATTTACTTATTTTAATTTGATTTTTATTAACTCATGTGTTCAATTATTTTAATGTATTTTTCTTTAATCATATTTATTTATTTTAATATTACTTTTATTGTTGAATTATTTATTTTTTAACTTTTTAATAGCTTTTCTCCAAACATTTCCACTCCCTAGCACTTCCATGTAAACACTAGTTTGAAAACCCCTGACCCAAAGTACTGCTGTAAATGATCTTATACTATAATATCATTTTGTTTTCATATTTAGAACTGCACTTCCTCATGGTGCGTGGAGGTCGTGTGTCACATCCAACAGCTACTGAAAGGACAGACAGCCTTGATCCGCATCACCAGGAGGATACACGACAACTTCTTCAGACAGGTGATACAAGCAAATGACTACAGAGGTCAGATTTATTTACTGGGATGTGTTTGTGTTTCAGTCTCTAACCTCTGACTACTGTGTGCTTCTGTCAGGCCAAGTTTAAAGCAGTGACAATAGTGGGCTCTTACCAGCTGTCTGCTCGGGAGACCAATCTGATTACAATGGGAAATGCTGCCCTCTTGAGGGAGGTGAGAAAACTGACAGGACACAAACTCATAAACCAGGGATGTCCAAACCTGTTCCTGGAGGGCCACTGTCTGGCAAAAGTTAGCTCCAACCCTAATTAAACACACTTGAACCAGCCAATCAATGTCTTCAGACTCACTAGAAACCAGAGATTGTCTTACTATTGAGAGATGAGAGGGTCTGTATTCTTCTTCCTTCTGCACTATCAATGCTTAAACATATCGCATAATGAATCTGAGGTGGTCAGGTAGTACAAGTTGTAGCTCTCAGAGATGTCCCAGTTCACAAGTTGTGATTACAAGTTCTACGAGGACGTGAACGCTTTTTACAAGTTAGTGTCTCGTAATTACAGTAATTACGATATGGCGTGAACGTACCTTTACTGTTGGAGAAAGCGTAAAGGTCAACTTGGACCACGTGTGCCTTGATAACCAATCACATTATAGCCTTGACCTCATTGAATTTCACTGAATTGAATTTTCATTGAGTTGTGCGACACTCAGTCGCCGTTTACAGATACCATAGGAATAAATGAGAAGTGCTGTAAGCTGAATCCCACCTGTCGTAAAAAGTCAGTGACTTTTCCTAGAAATCGAATAGTTCAATCAAAAACTATTGTTTAGTCTAAAACATGTTGAAGATTAGCTGACAGGCTGTCATCAAACTTTAAATGACTTGAAAACTTTCCTACAAATCCAGAGTTTTGTACTATAAACTCTCTTTCTGTCTCTGTATGTATAGACGGTTTTGGAAGTGCTGAAGGGGCGTTCGATTCCAATCTCTCTCTGGATTCTGATTGGCAGCATCATTGGAGGACTGTTGCTTCTTGCACTCTTAGTATTCATCCTTTGGAAGGTACTGAACACAACACATAAGCAGATGTACTGCAGCTACATCTGAAGCGCATTACTAGCCAAAACTACTAGCACTCAGCAGTCTTAAGCCATGTGTTGATGTTTCTTCACAGTTGGGGTTTTTCACAAGGAAACAGAGGAAGGATGAGGATGAGAACGAGAACGATGACAACTGACACTGCAGAGCAGACTGAACAGAGTTTCCTTTACAACCAGGAAATATGTCTTTTTTAGCCATTACTTCCCCTTTGAGACATGACACTTTTGCTCCAGGACCGCAAACAAGCCATTATCAGGTCCAGGTGGAATCTACAGACTTATTCTTCATTTTCCTTGCTTATTTTGGGGGAAAATCTGCAGAATGGATTTACACCTGATAAAATATTTCACATGGAGCTGAGAGTGCTAAAAATGTGCCAAAATATTTAATACATGAACATGCAAAGGGATGCACAATGTGTAAAACTTTGCAAACGACGGGTGTATCAGTTCTTGCAGGTCAGTCGAGTACGTTATTTAGTTATAAGGGTCTCAAACCTAACATTTTATTTGGATTCTGTTGTGGCATCAAAAAGCACATGAATCCAATTGTGTCGCAAAAGGACGAGAAAGAAGGTTAATCTGGGAGACACTCTGACTTCACAGAGCCAGATCCTTTACAATTGCATTGCATTGAAAGAACGAGAAGGAAAACAAGCAAATGCACTATTTCTGAAAAAGAAAATAATGAAATTTGTATTTAAGATGAAAACATATGGTATAATACCAAGCAGTCTGTTTATTTTATTTTTTTCTTAACAGAAATAACAATGTCTGTTTCAGTCTTCATGTTCAATTCATAGGTTTATAAATTGTATTTGCTTTTTTGACATTCAGACAAATTATTAAATAAAAAAATGTAAACCATTAAATAAAAGAATTACATCTTTATTTTTTCCTGTAGAAAATAAAATTGTTCACGGCTACACAAAATACTCACACTATTAAATATAAATCAGTCACTCCTTGTTGCAAAAGAAATAAACATCTCTTTTTTAGCCACCTATTTATTTTCAAACAAACAACAATTTTCTAAACTAGCCTAAAGTTTTATAAAAACTGTCAGCGAGGGGCCTGTGTAGAGTTAATGTAGGATTCCAGAAGAAATATGGTCTCATCCACCTGGTTTTCACTGGAATCCAACCTGGCACCATAAGCACAAAGAGAAGAGACGAGATTACTGATTGGCCAACCATGAATCATGTGACTGATTCAGGTGTAGAGAGTGACTGGTTTGTGTAGTACTTGTTAATGTGGTGTCGTAGAGATTCGAGCTGCTGTCTTTCTGGAGCTGTGATCATCTCCTCCACCTCCGTCAGCTGGGCCGCCTCGGCTCCTGTGGCCTGCAAGGATGCTAGGATGGCCTCAATTCGCTGAGACTTTTCCAAAAGTCGCCTGTCAAAATCAATTAACAAACATAATTGAGGACTAATACTTAGATTAAATGTTTTCACTGACAAAAAAGAAGGGACTTGCTTGTTCTCTTTGGTCTCATACAGCCGCCTCTCGATCAGGTTCCCAACAGTCTGTATGGGGTTTGCATACAAATGTCAAAACACTATAAAAAAGCATTAAACAAAGATTCCAGGGATGTTCATATGACAGGGTTTCTGCAGGATTTTTAAGCTCAAATTTAAGACTTTAAGACCTTTTTTAAGACCTGCACAAATAAAATTAATACCATATGAGCAGGGTAGGGCAATGTCTATAGTACCATATTAAACTGTAAAATGACTGTAAAAAGCATAATTTACAATTCAGATACAAGTTTTCACAAAAACAAAAAGTTTTGTAAAATGATAAACTTTACATTTCAGCTTTTAAACCATTTTTAAGAAAATGGATAAGTCAAAAGTAATAATTATATTGATTTTAACAATTATTATCAATAAATTATTATATAAATTAACATGAATTAGGGGTGTGCGAAATTGGCACAAAATGATATCTTGATATTTTCTGGGATTTTATCGATAACGATAATTAGACGATATTTTGCTGAGTGTGTTATTGTGCTGGTATCTTAAAGATTACCATGGACAGCTGACTCCTGAATGTTTTTAATATTCTTCATATTCTGTGTGGTCAGTTCACAGCAGTGATAGAAATGAGTCTTTTCTAACAAGTTTTACGGGCATTTTTACCTTTCAGCCATTTTTTCTAAAAGTGTGCATCATCTTTTGAGTCAAATTCTTGCATTTGGGCTGTTACCAAGCAAATGAAATCAGTATCAACAAAACTTATCTTTGCAATGCATCTGATGTGGCATTTAGATGTATTTACACACTGTTTAATGCAGCTCAGAGGGACACAGAATGCTAACCTGCAGTTACAAATGCAGAAATAATGTTTTGATATTTGAAACATAAAACGTTGAAAACTGATGTTTGAAATTTAAAAAAAAAAATGATGATATTTTAAATGTGAAATTAAAACCGCCAGCAGGTGGCAGCGAGTCACTGTTAATAAGTGAGTCATTGCGACTGAACCGAATCCTTTAAACGATTGATTCATTCAGGAACGAATCACCATCATGTTGCTCAGAGACACAAAACAGTGCTGTGGCTGTGTTTGGGACTATTTTTGTTGGAGAAATAGAGCAAAAGCAGGAAATATGGTGTCTAAAACATAAGTCTCTTAATATTAACTTCTTGTTGTTAACTTCTTAATATAAACTTGACTGTTTTTGAAGCTGTTGCCACCGATCTGGACGAGCTCACAGAGACTGTAACATCTTATATCAGTTTCTGTGAGGACATGTGCATTCCTACCAGGACTCATTTAACCTACAACAATGACAAACCATGGTTCACTGCAAAACTCAGACAGCTCCGTCAGGCCAAAGAAGATGCTTACAGAAGGGGATAAAGTCTTGTACAAACAGGCCAAATACACACTGGAAAAAGGAGATCAGAGTGGCAAAGAGGAATTATTCCGACAAGCTAAGGAACAAATTCTCTTCCAGCGATCCTGCTTCAGTGTGGAAAGGTATGAAAGACATCACCAGTTACAAGACACCATCCCCCAGCACTCTGGAGAATCAACAACTGGCAGACGATTTGAACGAGTTTTATTGCCGTTTTGAAAAATCACCCCACACCCGGCCTGAACACCTCTCCACACAACCATTAACACCTCCAGCAACCCCCCTCTCCCCTACACCTACAATTCAGATTCAAATCAGCGAAGACGAGGTACACCAGGTCTTCAGAAAGAACAAAAGAAGGAAAGCACCAGGCCCAGACGGTGTGTCACCAGCCTGCCTAAAAATCTGTGCTGACCAGCTGGCTCCCATCTTCACACAGATCTTCAACAGATCACTGGAGCTATGCGAAGTCCCCTCATGCTTCAAACGCTCCACCATCATCCCCATCCCAAAGAAACCCAAAATTACTGGACTTAATGACTACAGACCTGTGGCTCTAACGTCTGTGGCCATGAAATCATTCGAAAAACTGGTTTCGGCTTATCTGAAGGACATCACTGGACCCTTACTGGACCCCCTACAGTTTGCCTACAGAGCAAACAGGTCTGTGGAGGATGCAGTCAATATGGGACTGCACTTCATCCTGAAGCATCTGGACAGACCAGGGACTTATGTGAGGATCCTGTTTGTGGACTTCAGCTCCGCTTTTAACACCATCATCATTTACCCTTCAGAATAAACTAACTCAGCTCTCCGTCCCCACATCTGTCTGTCAGTGGATCACCAGCTTCCTGACAGACAGGCAGCTTTTCAGTCAGTAAAAACTTGGTAAATACACATCCAGCACCCGCACCATCAGCACTGGGCTCCTCAGGGCTGCGTTCTCTCCCGCTGCTCTTCTCCCTCTACACGAATGACTGCACATCTAAAGACCCCTCTGTCAAGCTCCTGAAGTTTGCAGACGACACCACACTGATCGGCCTCATCCAGGACGGTGACAAGTCTGCTTACAGACAGGGGGTTAAGGAGCTGGCTGTCTGGTGCAGTCTTAACAACCTGGAGCTCAACACGCTCAAGAAGCTGTGGGACGTCGTGGACTTCAGGAAGAGAAACCCCCTGCTCCTCCACTCACCATCATTAACAGCACTGTGACTGCAGTGGAGTCATTCAGGTTCCTGGGCAGCACCATCTCTCAGGACCTGAAGTGGGACAATCACATTGACTCTATTGTTAAAAAGGCCCAGCAGAGGTTGTACTTTCTTCGCCAGCTGAGGAAATTCAACCTGCCACAGGAGCTGCTGCAGCAGTTCTACTCTGCCATCATTGAATCCATCCTCTGCACTTCAATAACTGTCTGGTTCAGCTCAGCTACCAAATCTGACCTCAGAAGACTACGGAGGGTAGTCCGGACTGCTGAGCGAATCATTGGTACAACCCTCCCAGTCTCCAAGAACTGTACTTATCCAGAGTGAGCAAAAGGGCTGGTAAAATTCACTCTGGACCCCTCACATCCAGCACACTCCCTCTTTGAACTGTTACCGTCTGGTCGACGCTACAGAGCTCTGAGCACCAGAACGACCAGACACAGAAACAGTTTCTTCCCTCAGGCAATCCATCTCATGAACACCTGACAATAAAACACGGAACATACAACTCTGTTATTTATTTACCACACTTCCTTTTTTTTTTTTTTTTTTTTTATATTTGGACATATCAGACCTGTACACACATTTGTCTAATATATCTGCACATATTTGCACATATTTGCACATATCAGACCTGTACATACATATTTGTCTATATTATATATTGTTTTTGCTGTTTTGTACATTGCCTATTTGTATATTTGTTTACTATTCTTTTATTATCTGTGTCCTGTCCTGTTGATGTCTCTCTGTTGCACTGTAGAGCTTCTGTCACTATATCAAATTCCTTGTATGTGTAAACATACTTGGCCAATAAAGCTCATTCTCATTCTCATTCTCTCATTCTCATTGTTTATTGAACTGTTGCATAAAATCAATATCACATTTGTAATCATGCTGATTTTTGGAGGAAAAAAATGGCCCTTTTTTCATGTGATATTAACTATATGAAATGATATACCGTAAATATAGGCTATACATTTTCTGCCCCCATATCTTAAATTATGTGATCATTCTAAATGTATTTTAATAGAGTGAATCGTGCGGTGAAACTCGTACGCGCACTAGTTTAACCTATGTTAACTGATTCATTCTCTGCCAGCAGGTGTCGCGTTTGACAGAAATATAACGGTTTTCCCGGTAAAGACAGAACACAAAGCAGCGCAGCACCGGACTTTGAACTTGCAGCGCTCATGTTTATTTAATGAAAACATACCTTTTTGAAGTTTAATCGTCACATTCAGCCATATCGCAATTCTTGTCTTCTCGTCTCCAAATTTAAGACCTCTTGAAATCATAATTAAGACTTTCTTGTACAATTTAAGACTTTTTAAGGCCTTAAATTTGATACAACTAAGTTTAAGACTTTTTAAGACCCCGCGGAAACCCTGATATGAGCTGTGTACCTTGTAGCAGTGTTGCAGAAGTAGTCTGGCAGTGGGCAGCTGGTTAACTGTGTACAGGTAAAAGGTGCGAGAAGGGGCGTAGTCTGGCGTTTTGGGGATTTCCTGCACATATAGTACAAAGAGTGCTATGAAACATGATCTAAGGTTATTACAGTTAACTAAAACTAAGTCTTATCTATTTATATAAACAGAACCTGTGAGAGTGTTACCTGTAGCTGGACCAGGTTCTCAGACAGGAGCGTGTACAGCATGTCTTTGGCCTCTTTGGCAGGGACCATGGCAAAATCCTCCACCTGCTTCTGTTCCAGGTGCCGTTTTCGCAGTAACAGACGAAAGATTCGAGCTGAGCGGGAACCAAACCTGACATAAAATACACCCACATCATGAAACTAAGAACAAAACCAAAAGATTTCAGGAGGCTAAAGCGCTACGACTCTACTAACCTCTCTTGGACCACAGACTCTAGGGTAGCTCTGGCCAGGTTAGCCAGTGCACGATGTAAATCTGACCACAGGGTCAAGGGTCAACCAATTCATTATTAGTTGTATACTATGTTGCTGAGAAATTAGATACATAATGCAAAATAATTCACAATTGCTCTGTTTAAATGTTTTTGAAAGACGTCTCATGTTCACTAATGCTGCATTTAATTAATCAAAAATACAGCAAAATCAGTAATAACAGTGAATTACTAAAATATCAATCAATCCTAATCAATCAATAAAAACGGTTTGCAATCAAACATGGAAAACGTCCTTTTTTCTTTCAGGTGGTGTTTTAAAGGGATACTGACGACATACATTCCTCCTCCACTGTCACCTGTCTTCCCCACAAATTCCATCTAGTAGAACAAAATACATATTCATTTTTAAGTAATTTCAAACATTTTAAAGTCATTTAATTCTTGTATAAATAGCAACTATATAGTAGTGTGTGTGTCTGTGTATGCACTGCTTTACCGGATCATCCACCAGGAGAGTGAGGTATTGGTCTAAAATTGGTCTGGCGATGTTGTAACTGGTTGGAAGAGCTCGGAAAATCTGATGGAAAACAATAAGGCATTGATCAAACTACACCAGTCTGGTTTGGTTGTCTAAGCTGATCAGTAGGACCGACTGTTCACACTGCCTTTGTCATTTTAAACTCCAATGAACTAATTAGACCTGTCTCTTTAAATGTTTTTCAGTAAGGGCCTTATCAAACAAAAATATGCATGTCCGTCCATTACCTCATTGGCTGAAAGGGCTTGTGTGAAAGCAGCGTGAGCCGGCGTTGTAACTTCACTCATCCGCAACATGGTTCTAACAATCTCACTGCTAGTCTACAGGGGAGAAACAGAGAGGAATTTAGCCGATAAAGACCTACATTCTACCGACTTATTATTTCCCTGGAGGAGAAAGTCTAAATGTGAGAATCCAGAACATTCTGTCTCAGATACAGCCGTGAAAGAATATTCAGTCCACAACCTAATTATATCTCACAGCACATCTTAGATTATTTGATATACAGAGTGGTGGTTATTGTCACCTGATCAAGTTTACAGGAAACAGCACTAATAATGGCCTGATCCCTGAAGTGCAGGTGAAAGCGTTGAAAATTCACCTGCCAATAGATCCCGTCATCACCACACTGGAGAGAGAGGGAGAAAACAGATGTACAATGCAGGAAAAACTCAGCAAATGAGCATGTGGATGGGTGATGTCATCTCAATGGTAATACCTCACTACTGTCTGTTTTGGCTTTCTTTGCCGCACGCTGGTCAGCTTCACCATCCTCACTTGAGCGTCTGCGTTTTCCTTGACCTGAATGAACACAATTCAACCACCTCAGTTCTATTCATATGAAAATATATTTATATGGTGAACAATAAGATCTACATTCAAAACTTTTACCTGTTGTATTTTTCAATGAACACTAAAATAATTAAGCTTTTATGCATAAGCTAAATTTTCACTGGTACTGTATACACCTCATATGAGTGGACCACTAAAGTGTTTAATAGTAAGTGATGAGTGTTTTGACTGAAGTAACTGACCGGTGAGATTGATATAGGGTAGTTTGTAGCATTCTGGGTGCTCCTCTGGTTCAGTGGGCTGTTTTACAGCCGGTAGGGGAGTGTTGACTGCTTCTGAGCTTGATGATCCTGCTGAGGCCATAGGAGGACAACGCTGCAGGAAATGAGTCTCCACCAACTGGGAAAATGCAGAGACAACCTCACTGTAGTCCATACTCTGGCCCTCTGGTGCAAAAAGAGTTCAATAGGCACATATCAAATAAAAGTCAAGACATAAGAAAGTGGATGGAACATATTTCAGCTGTAATTTTAGTGCTCTTTCTTTTTGTAACACATTTGTCCTCTTTAAAAACACACACACACACACACACACACACACACACACACACAATTGGACAAATCCAACTTGGTTGTGTTTACATTCTACAAGACTATAAAACAAATATATATGCAACTCATTTCCTCCTCAGTATGCCCACATTCCCTTTGTATGGTAAAACAGATTGCAAAATATTTGCCATTATGCGATTCTGAAAATAAGGTGAATGCTGATAATGCATGTTATAAGCAAACCATACCCATACCAAGATGGTCTCAGTTAAGTTTGGTTTAAAGGAGCTGAGCTCACTTTAAAGTTTGTTTGGAGCAATCAATCATAAATACTGCAAGCCAAAATCCTTACAAAAAATTAAAATAATAACCCTGGATTTTCAAATCCTGTTTCATTTATGAATTAGCCCTCCAGTCTTCTTATAGTTTCTCACCTGGCATATTGTGGGTCAGCCGGTCTGCTACAGTCTTGATTGTGCTGCTCATAGTCATCTGCCCTCTCTGCAGTATCTCCTCAACAATGAGCTCACCTGTGTCTCCATAAAGACTCTTGGCGGTATAGATGTAGCGCGGATAACGGAGCATGTGTAGGATGCGCTCACAGATGATACGATATTCCACAGGTCCCGCTGGACCACGACGCCCAGCACCGAACGAACACATCCCATGCTGCATCAGCACACACAGAGACTTCTTGACCTAGCAGAAGAAGAGTGTTTTAAAAGAGAATATGATGAATTTACTGGCTTGGCAAAAGGAAGACAGAAAGAATGGAAAGAGTAGAGAACGAGAAGGATGTGATAACAGAGAAAGCTTAACCACATGACATTACCAGGTCAAGAGGAAGTTTGGTCTCATGCGCAAGTGCTCGCAAGGTCAGAACTCCACTGCGGATCAGACGAGTGCCCACTTTCTCCACCACATCTCCAAAGTGCTCCTGCAGCAGCAGGCCACACAGACGCACCTCCTGCGCTGTCATCTGCAAGAATGAGAGGAACAACCAATCACTTAACAAACATCTGATGAAATAACATAGTTTTATAAACACTGAAGCCAAATTTTGCTGGATTTGACAATGGAGCTTTTTAAGACATACCATAAGCTCTGAAGCCCAGAGTCATTATAGTTTCAATTTCATTTTTTTAGCTCATCTTTAATTGATGAGTTCACACTGAATAACTACACTACCCATAATCCTGAAAAAAGATCCACCAATCAGAAAAGTCACTGTTACTAAAGAAACAAAAACTATCATTAAGCATTGTGAATAACATAATCGATGCATCTCTTCACTCTCAAACTACTGGTTAAAAATAATAATATTTAATAAAATGCAAATAAATACAACTAAATAAACTTTAATAAAATATAGTTTTTATAAATATGATCAATGTCTGCGAGTCCAAAATCTATATTGTATTTTATCGCATCATTTTTGAAGCTTCTTGGGAAGAGAAGCAATTTGTTTTTATTTACTATTTTATTTTTTGTTTATATCAAAAAAGGTCATTGCAGAGCTGGTTGGTTTAAATCGTTGAATTATTTAATGAAGACTTTATTAAAAATAAAATAAAAATAAAAACAGGGAGAAAAATAACGGGAAAAAAATATTTCTGGAGGCATGGGGATCAGTGTTGATCTATTGTCAAAAATACCAGTTATTATTACTACTACATAACCATCACAGATAAACAAAAACTATTGTTGTGATATATACAACTTCTTCTAATGTCTAGTAACAACACATTTTCTGTTGTATCTGTAACCATCACCACAAAAACATGAACATTCTGACCAGAACACTAACACTTTTTAATATGCTGTCACATTACACAGTGTTGTAAACTGTATCTAAAAGCAGCATTTAAAAGCACTAAAAGAGCATCCTGTTCAACATGTACAGTTATAATAATTTAATATTTAGGTTCTAAGTGATACTCATTATACAAACTAACACATGAAAGCAGCATTAGCTGCTGTCTAGCGTTTCTACAAATCAAACATCTCATTTAGCCTAACTGCACAAAAACACATAATCATACACATGAACAAAAATGAACCTACCTCTAAAAAGTATCTAGCTGTACGCGTTTAGAGTTTTAATCTCTCTTTTTAATATCACATGTGTTGTTCAGGCGGTGTGTAACGATCAGCACTGACGAATTTCCGTGGTCATGTGGAGTTCCAGTGTGATGCCTGATGAGCGAACGAATCGTTGCAATGAACTGATTCTTTTAATGATTCAGAAGAGCCGAATGTGAATCACTCGACTACATGAACTATGTTTTTAAAGTAAAACAATTAGATGAATGAAACATAAACATAATAGTGTACATCAGTGTTTACATCAAATTATTGATTTCGTTAGGAAATGATACAAATTGAGACTGGAACACTTTTGAGCGACAAATTTCATCAGGTGTATTATGGATTATTTGATTTAATAATGTACTATTGTTGTAAATTAATCACTCCCTTTATTTTAACTTTACTTTTTACAGGCTTGTAAAAAGCACATTTTACTGCCGCTGTAAGGATGTGTAACAAATAAACGCAACACTGAATCAGTGTATTGCTTTGACTAGTTCTTTAAAAGAACCGTCCGAGTGAATCGACTCGCTGAATTGAACCGGACCTCCGAGCTCATGTCAGAGCGCCTCCCTCTGCAGTGGGCGGACCGACGGCCAGCGCTGCTGCTGTTTGGGACACAGACAGTCTCACGGAAAACATGGCGGAGGCTGCGGCGGTCCCTCCGCATCGCTTCTTCTGTCACTGTTGTAAGGGTGAAGTGAGCCCCAAACTGCCGGTGAGTCCGCGTCGCTTGTAACGCACAGCCGGTTCATCTTCGTCGGTTTCTGTACTGCCGCTGTCGCTCTCACAGGTTCCGCTGTTGTGCTAAAGTTAGCATAGTAGCAGTGTATCAACCTGATGTGGGCGAAAGGCCTGTGTGCCTTGTTGTTTGTATATACACACTAAAAACAAACGTATTTATCAATGACCGGTATTTTTAAACGTAAAACTGATACTCGTGCACGAAAAAACGGAGAAAACTGACGTATTTTATCTTTAGCACAAATGCTACACTCAAATCTTAGTGTTTTTGTTATATTTTCGTACTATCTTACTGTACAAGTAGTGACTTTTTCGCATTTTAGGACATGTTAGACTTTAATAAGCGTTCAATTCAAGCTGTTACCGTTTAGAGATTTTCAAAAACGCCTTTAAGTGGGATCAATCCTGAACTCTCTTCAAAAGCGAAACTGGCATACCAAGTATTTCTCTTTCTGTTTTACGTAATTGAAATATTATGACATTTGACGTGCATCGCAAATCTGTCAATGACTGTTTAATTTAAGCACTTGTTGGTTAGTGTGTCAGTAAGTCAATCCATCATGAGCTGTCCCGGTGAGGATGAGTTGTGTGTAATCCCTTGTTTACTACCCATTTAACTTAGTAAACGTCTGTACACAGAAGATGAATCATAACTGGATCATGTTTAGTGTATATAGTGTGAATAAGGCAGAATAGTGTCCCGAGTTGTGCTGTATCTCAAGATAAGCAGCCATTGTCCTACTTTTTTTGGAGACCCACAGGATGACCTGTCTTGACCTGTTCGAATCAGAGAAAAAAATAGGGAAGCAGCCTCTTGAATCAGCCAGCAATTGTCGTGACACACATTACAGGGAGTGTCTCTCCTCATACAGGACCATTTGTTTTAAAATTCAAATGAGTGTGTATTGTAGTGCTATGCAAATGTGTGTGTCCTCACAAAACCACAGCTTTTTTTGTTTTGTTTTGTTTATTGTTGATGTCAACAATGTGATTTTCTGATATTGTATTCTAATTGTGATTTTGCTTGTGTTCAGGAGTATATCTGTCCCAGATGTGACTCGGGCTTCATCGAGGAGGTTACAGAAGACTCCAGGTGAGCGCTTTTGAATGGCTGCACTTCCTCATTCATTGCCTCCAGTGGCATGTTGCAACTCCTGCACTGCTAGATTACCATGGCAGCTCTTTCAGTACCTTTTGGAGTATGTAAAGAAGTCGATTGTGTCACCTGGATTCGTAGCACCACCCAACGGGCATGAGAAGTAAAAGATGTGAACACAGAGCTGTGATGTAACTTTTTAATATTGATAAATTAATCGGAGTTGAAGATCATTCACAGTTGTGCCACCATTCTGCCAGAGGAACATGAAGGATTCAGTTGAATTGTGTTTAATTCCAGCTCAGTTTAGTTTGGGACATATTGGAATTTATTGGGGAAAGGGTTTAGATCAGTGGTTCTTAATCCTGGTCTTAGATTTCCAGCGTACTGCACATTGTGGATGTCTTCTCTTTTATTTATAAGATTAGGTGTTTAGTAGACCTGTGCTGCAACTGAAATCATTATATTCAGTGCATACTGTGAAAGTACTTGAAGAGCCTCTCGACTGTTGATTGAAGAACTTTTGAATGCTGTGAATACATTGCTGAACATTAAAGTAATAAAACAAATGTGCACATTTTTTAGGTGCAAGACTAAATGAAGAAAAATATAACTGCACTCTTTTAAGCACTGTTTATTGTTACCAACATTTCGGTCAAACAAGTAGCCTTTGTCAAGGTATGATTTTTTTTTTTAACATATAACTTGCTTATAAGTTATAAATTATATAAATATGAAGAGGCTGGTAACAAATTTATTCTTTTGCTTATGATGTACTAGGCTAGCAGTAACCTTGAAAATAAGTTACTTGAGTGGTATTGAACTAGTAATTTAAAATAATTTGTCAGTGACATTGTGGTTTGTGAAATGTTTTTTGCGGATATATTCATCTATTTAAAATACATAAAGAATGGAATTTATACATAGTGATTTGGAAAAATGATATGATAGACCTTGCAGACCCTAATGACTGTGTGGTTGAAAATGTCTCTTAAAATATATGATAATTTGATCATATTATGATACAGCAAGGTTAGCTCAAGTTGTGGAATGTGGTGCAACCCTCTGAAAAGCTTATGTAATAAGCTAAATACATTATTGGAATTAATAATTCATAATATTTGCTTAAAATAAAATTTAAGATGTGAGCATTTAATTTTTTCGAGGTGTAAAGAAAATGTACCTTTTTCTTGATGGTTACAACATTAGACATTTTAGTGTCATTAAATTGAAACCTTTCTTGAAAATTGTATAAAAGTTTTCAAAACCATGAATGAGTTCACTTCTAAGAGCTTTGCACGCGTTAACTAGATTTATAAAATAATGATTTTTTTTTTTATTTCTTTATCTTGGACACTCTTATTTGTCATTGACCTACTTACACTAGAAAAGAGTTGCTCAACTCACAGCTCTCTCAGCTTTTCAAATCTAATGACTCCTCAGCTGCTTTGGCATTGTAGGATAGCAAAGTGTCCACTGGTTGAATGCAATCTCAGCTGATGCAGTCAGTTATTTGGGTAATGTTCACTTATGTTTTACATTTTCTATACTCCTTTTTGCATACTATGTAGTAGGGAAGTGTTGGTCATCTTTTGAAGGCAGCATAGATGCCTGTGGTATCCCACCATCCTGCTTGTGTAGTTCAGCTGTTGAATATGGTATACATTAAAAAAACAAAACAAAATAAATGAATTCACAAATGTTCACATTTTTAAAATTCTTTTAACGCATGTCACCATTCCTAACGAACAATAAACATTGCAGTCATTAAATATTTGCTTGGTTATGACTAAAGCTCACATGAAAACAGACCTAACCAGTTTTCTTAGGAGGTGCCTTATCACTAAAATGCTTCTGTGAAGTCATTGTCTGGGCACCATGGGCAGCGAGGCAGCCTTTAAATGAATGAGACATCCAAATTGTGCAGTTCTGGATTGAGAAGCACTGGTTTAGATCGATGACTCCCTTGCTGTGACAGTCAGCTGTACTGCAGTGTATGTTGCCAAGTTCCATGAAACAGCAGAATGTAGCCAGGTCTGACATGAATGTGATTGTGTCATCCTTAGTCTTCTGGACAGTAGTTCAAATAGCCTTGATGACACAGCTTCACAGTTTGCCGAGGTATGTTGACCCCTTCCTTTCTACATCATCTTTCCTGTCTGAGATACAGATTGTGTAGCTGTTGTTGATGAGGATTTTTTGAATAGGTTTGAGTGAGGTAGATTGCATTACTCATTCATAACTATCACTTTCACTGTAGCTATGGCAGCTGTTGTTCGTGGAGAGGCCGTTCAGTCTGGATCTAGACAGTCCTGACACTGAGCGGGTCCCGGGAGGGGGCAGTGGGTCTGGGAGTCTCGGGACAGGGCCGTTCGGCGGTTCTGTCCCAGGTGGGCTTGGTGGGTCCCTGGGCGGCCCTCTAGGTGGAGGAGAGCACTGGGGTCCTGGTCGTCCTCCACGCCTGCACACGCAGAGGAGGTACCGATCCAGAGGAAGCAGTCGACCGGAACGCTCTCCCGCTGTTGAGGGGTAAGTTAAATATCTCAGCTTTTCATTTTGGTCATGTTCTGTATCCCAAATCAGTGGATTTGTTTTCATTCTCTTTTCTCTGAGGTTGCCCTTTCATCTGTCATAGTTTCTTTTTTGAATTTTAAATGAATCTCTGCTGAAGGCCTGTTCACACCAAATGCGAGACGAGCACGAATATTTGGCATGCTTAATAAAGATCAAATTGTCTCAGCAAAGTGACAGTTTGCAGATTAATTAAGCTGATGTGATGCATTTTAAGGAATATCGAATCATTTTGTTTGCAAGGAAAGTACAGTGTTTCATCAGTCGACTTCTGTCTCGTATATATATGCACATATTATAGGTTGCTTTACATGGCTGCTTTTTAATGCAAAGATACTGTAATACGAGGTACCGTGATATAATAATGAAATCTAAATTAAATCATGAACATGAAAAAGCACTAGGTAAAATAATATCCTATAAATAATAAGTATCCTCACGTTAAATAATATCAGTAATAATAATAAAAATAAATTATACATCATTTTTTTAATTATTCATAGTTGGTGTGAATATGGCATGTGATATTGTATATTTCTGAATGCCAGGACATTTAGATTTCTTTAAAAACAATGAAGTAAAATTAACAAACTGAATATAAGAATAATGAGTAGCAAATAAAGGTTAAAAAATGGGCATAATAACCGCATAACTTTAGGTCTGCCATAGTATTACAATAGGTAGTAAACTTCTTTGGCAGAAAGGTTTATGTCCCAGCTTAGTAACATGAATGAGGCAGTTCTTCTCAACTAGGATGTGTAAAACAGTTTTGTTCCACAAAAAATGTGGAGAACAAAACCTGTAGGCTTTAAGTTACTGGCAATATGTATATGCACTGCATGTAGGTCAGATGACTGATTAAAACGGCTCATGAAAGGTCAATAAAAAAAATGAAGGAAGTTGACAGAATTCCCCCCACACCAATATCAGTTCCTCACTGATGTCTCCTCTCTCCTTCTAGAATAGTACAGCAGTTTCTCGCAGGCCTTTTTGCCAATTCAGGAGTACCAGGCTCTCCTCCACTCTCATGGTAAAGAAAACATTTTACTCATTTTAATGCAACTATGTAATTTGGGCAGTCAGTATGTACAGATAGATAAATGTATTTATTTTATGTTTGGTTCTTTTTTTTAATTAAAGTTTTAATTAAAGTAAATTATGACAATGACAGATGTCTTCTAGATGTCACTTCTAGTGGATTTCACTGAATTATGGCATACAAAGACTCATGTTACTACTTAACATCTTTTTATATATAATATGTTATTGTTATTATATATATGTTTTTTGTATAGTGATTGGTTCTTAAAGGGGTCATGAACTGCCTGTTTTTTATTTTGTACTGAGGTCCACTTACAATGTTATCAAGGTTTTTACATTAAAAAACATCATAATTTTGAAGTTGTAGGTTATTTTCTGTCCTATTTTTGACCCCCCTCTTCAAAACGCTGTTTGAATAGGCGTGGCGGATTGTAGGCTCGGAAGTAAACAACCAATGCCATGCTTGGCTAACAGTTGTGTATGTTTGACAGTCTACCTCCTTCACAGATGGACGCCGCTGTGATTTGGGTTAAAGGAGTCATCTGATGCGACATGCACTTTTACAAGTTGTTTGAACTGAAATGTGTGTTGGCAGTGTGTGTACACAACCACCAAAAATTGTTTTTTAATCTCGTTAAATCATTTCCCCTTTCTCAAATCGAGTCAATCTGAGATGCCTGTCTGTGTAACGTCACACAACCCAGGCCCTCCCACGATTGTTTGATTGACAGTAGCATTTCAGCACAGACTGGACTGGTGTCTTACCTTAGACCCGCCCTGAGTGAGCTGTCATCAGTCCGCCATTGTTTCACTGCCGGATCAGATGTAGACAAGAATGTCTCCATAGCGATTGAGGTGTCCTGTTGTTGGATGATGTAATGAACATAGCAGTCGTCATTAACTCCCGATATCTGAGCCGCTGAAGACGCAGTGGATTACATTTGTTTCTGAAGGGAATGCGCCCCCAATCTACCTAAATGCGTCTTAGTGATCATTCGTGATCCAGCTTCACCTCCAGAAGAAGTGAGTGTAAGTTTTTTTTTTTTTTTTTTTTAATGATTCTTAGCAAATTGCCTTTCCAAATAATGTGTTAGTTAGCAAGTTTCATGATGAATGCGGCTAAAGTTTACCGTCTCTCAGAGAGCGGCTCGGAACAGAGGGGCAGGGTGAGCAGAGCTCATTTGCATTTAAAGTGACATGCAATAAAACATGCAATAAATCAACCACCGCGGTGGATTTCCACCGGCGGTAATGCGTGTAACGTCACACACTCATAATAATAAGCATAAAATACAAAGTTTTGTATACAAGTGCAATAATAGTAACAGTTGCAGTAGAATTCGGTATTTATAGGATATACCATTTAGCTGTAAATTGTTGATTGACTGTTAATTCACAAAATTCACAAATGACCTCAAACGCCATACATGGCATTTCCTTTAGACCGTGTCTACACCGGACACGAGAGGTGTTGCGCGGCACGACAAAATACAATAGTCAGTAGAACACAATACATTATAATCAGTGATGGTGTCTACACTGGATGCGGCGCGGCACGACAAATCCCCGACAGTAAACTGATGTCTCGTTTTATTTATGACATCCTAACACAAAGTTCAAATGATTTTTAACGGTCGCTTTGTCTCGTCCAATGTAGACAGACTTTAGCTGTTGCGGTGCGTTAAGTGTTAAATGGGCAAGCACTTCATATCTCAAGAGCCGTTTCCAGTTACTATTTGCGAGAGGAGGCCAGCGAAGACCCACTTGCTTGGTGGTGGAATAATGAGGAAAGATACCTGGCCACGGTTGCTTAAAATGCATTTGCGCGAAAAGCACACCATCTGAATGCGTGTTCAGTGCGGCTGGAAACATCGTAACACCAATGAGGTCCTCCCTTAAACTGGACAATATCAACATGTTATTTTTCTGTCAAAGAATTTTAAATCTAACATCGTATAAAAGCCAAGGTAGGCTTAAGCATTAGTGTTTACATTCTAATTGTTATCAGGCCAACGCAGATTTTCCAGCATGTGATTGAAGTTGTTACGAATTATTTAGGCTACTTTCTTATTTAACTGTATTATTTCTTTGATAGCCTAGTGTTTTGCAGGCTGCATGTTGCCGTGTTCACTGACGGAAGTGCTAAAACATACGTTTGTAGATGTTTGAGCCACACCTGCATTTATTTTTTTGTTTCAAAATTATATATATATATATATATATATATATATAATTAACACCGCCGGTAGTTGGTCCATTACCACTGCGGTGGTAAAAATCTGCCACCGCCATAGGCCTACCTGACACAGTCTGGAACTCCACTCTTTCCTAATGTTGGGATCAGAACGAAGGCAATGCAAATACTGTTTTTTCCACAACTTGGCACTGCACAATGTTTGGTTGTTTTCAGAGCCATCTTTATTGCTTGGTTTCTGCATAGACCTGCGCGTTTGCCTCTCTCATAAACACTAAGCCACATGTGCGAATCGGTGGGCGGGGCTAAACAGACAGTGATGTCGTTCCTCTGCGGAGGCAGCGCTTATCCACGCAATTACATCATAGAGTGGCACATTCCAAAAGCTGTCGTTTTGGCAGACTGACTTCAATATAATCTGTTTTTAGAGTAACGACAAAGTTTTGAGTTCTGAAACTTACTTGATTGTTTTTATAGTAGTGACCTCTTATATGTCAAAAGATCAAGGGAATTTTGGTTTCTCAGTTCATGACCCCTTTAAGAAAATTTTATATTATTGTAAATGATGTATTGAAATGATACTGTTAATATTGCCATGAATATAGCCATTGTTACTGATATTGCATTAAAACATGAATAAATAAATAGGTTATATCATTAAGTTAGACCTATATAATATAAATTAGTTTTATAAAGGGCAAGTCAAGTGTGTATTTTTTTTTTTTGTTTGTTTTGTTTCTCCAGTTTCTGTTTAAATATGGTAAAACTGGTCATCTTTGTGTGTGTGTGTGTTAGGACGGGCATGCTGCACTCAAACCCTGGGGACTACGCCTGGGGACAGGGGGGTCTGGATGCAGTCATCACACAGGTAGCTGAGCAGGGGTTGTGTGTGCATGTTACCTGATCCGTGACTCTGTGCAAACAAGCTGATCATCTGAGTCTTTCTCTCACACAGTTATTGGGTCAGTTTGAGAACACAGGTCCTCCTCCTGCTGAGAAAGAGAAAATTTCCTCCCTCCCCACTGTTATCATCACTCAGGAACACACTGGTTAGTCTCTCCTCTCGATTCCCTTTTCTTTGAAGCCCTTGTTGTTTTTTCTTCTGGTCTTTCAGAGGCACAGTGTTTCATTTCAGTTATGATTTAAGGCTTTCAGACTCAGTGGGGGTCATTGACCTACCAGTATGAGTCTTGTGTGGTGATGAATTAAAAGTCCTATTTAAGGCAGCACTCATCTACTGAAATCTCATTATTCTCAACCCTTGTCTCTCTCTCCTTGCGTTTCCTAGACTGCAATATGGAGTGCCCTGTATGTAAGGAAGACTACACGGTCGGTGAGCCGGTCAGGCAGCTGCCCTGTAACCACATCTTCCATAGTGACTGCATCGTGCCCTGGCTTGAAATGGTGAGTGAAACAATAGGGAGGAAGGAACCGGAGTAAAGGGAGAGAATGGGGAAAAGACATAGGAAAAAGGTCATGTACGCATTTAGATATAAGAATCTTTTGAAGTAAGAAAAAATGATGAATGATAATGGAAATATATTCCGGAAATATATTCTGAAAGCATTTTATTTTATTTGTGTATAAACATCTGATAAATGTAATTAAAAGGTTGGAGTTGTAGCTCAAAATTACAAGTGTAAAAACATCTGGAATATTTTTAGTTTTTTTTTTAACACATTTTATTAACTCAGCAATATCCAAGTGATTTGCACAGATGGAATTAACAGAATGTGACCAAGAAAATGTAAAAAAAAAAAAAAAAAATTAAAAAAAAAAGCCAAATGCCAAAAAGGATGATTCACTTTATCTTCTTATAGTCAGCTATGTATTTTCCAAATTTATTCAATGTTGACTACTGTTCAAAAGTTTGGGGTTGGTAAGAGTTTTTAATTATTTGTTTAAAGAACTAAATATACTAAAACTAATAATATTGCAATTTAAATAGTTTAAAATTGTAATACATTTAAAAATTTATTATTTTCTTACCTCAAACTTTTGAATGGTAGTGTAAGTGTGTTATTAAAGACAGCGTTGTTTGTTAAATTCAGTAATTGGCTTATATATTGTTCTGAAGCCAAGACAAATTAAACATTATCTGGAAAATATTTACTTTTGTATTAAGTTGACTGATGGTGCAAGTGTGTTCCAGATGCAAAGGATGTTATAAGCAGTAAACAGAGAAATTATGCAGCCTTACAAAAATTTTAGTCATCATATGTATTCTTTTATGAAGAATGAGTGTTATGAATTCACTGATACCAACACAGCAGACAGCCTCAAGGGTGAACCGTAACTATATTTTGTTCAGAACTGGAAAGTTTGCATTTTTGTGCTTATTAGATCCAATCATGCTCTGATTTTAGTCACTTATGAAGTTCACTTTCAGTTTGAACTATATTTTCAAGGACACGAATTGTCACTGACATATCTTTTTCTCTTCTTCCTCCCTGAAGCACGACACGTGTCCTGTGTGCAGGAAGAGCCTCAATGGGGATGAAAGCGGCACTCAGTCCTCATCAGAGCCTTCCTCCCTAAACACTGATCCTCGCACACCGGAGAGATGGTCCTTCTGAAACACACGCACACACGTCCGCCCGTCTCATCCGAGCTCTGTCTTAACCCAAGCTTATTTGTCTCTCTTTGCTTTTTTTGTCTATTCTTTGTGTTCATCCCACCATGCTGGTGTATTTTTACTATGGTTTGTTTACTTCTATTCTCTAACACCGTCCTTCTCAGTTGTGTCTATCCTAATGTTTCTGTATCTTTCAGACGTCTTTGATCTCCTCCAGAGTTTTCCACAGAATTTCACCTAGTTTACCCTTTCCCTTTTTCCTTCCCTAAGTGAACAAACAAACAAACAGTGCAGGATGAGGGTAGGGTCGGGCACATATTGTTGCTGTAGCAGCACAACTCCCAACCCACATTTAGATGGTATAGTGTTCGGTTTCCCAGAGACGAGCTGTACTCCCCGCCTCTTATCATTCAATGTGAATTCTCATTGGGATGGGGTGCCGTGTCTTTGCGGTTTATGAACGTTGCTTTACTTCCCCAGGCCTTTTGTTGTTCTTGTATCCCTTTTGTCTAGGACATCATGAAGTTTTGTCTTTCTCTCTCCTTTTTGATTCCAGCTCTGGTGTGTATATATCACAAACCCATCAATGTCATTGTTTAATTTGATTTAGTTCTTTTCACTCATTTCTATTACAGTTTCTTCTAATGTAAATAATTTTAGTTGGAAAACCCATTTAAGGAAGACAAAAAAAAGAAAAACTGATGAAAATGACAATGAATTGCTAAATATTAAAGTATATAAATATATATTATATGATGTGTATGACCATGATGTATTAATAATAAAACTGAATAAAAACAAGGCAACATGTTGATCTTATGATACAGACGAACAACAAATGCATTCAGATCTTCCTATTTGAATTTTGTTGACATAAATATGCATTCTCAGAAGAGATGGCTGTGAGAAGTTGCGTTTATTGCGTCTTTTTGATTCTTAGTGTGTTCAGTGCAAGGAATTTTATACATCAAGTTTTTCCAGGAATGTTAGCATTACTTGTTAAAACATGACTCAATCACATTATTTTTCTTCATTGCCTTTAAAATTGATAATTGTCCCATAAATCATCTTTTGACTGCCATGCACAAAAACAGCTTATCAAGCGAGATGGATAGATTAAAAACTACCGCAGAATCTAGTGAAATGATTTCTTTGTAATGGTGGTTGCTGCAGTCATTTGAAATGTTACTGGCTTAAAGCTTGACTGAAATGGTTTGAGTTACTCATTAAGGTGCATATGTGGCTTATTGACGCAGTGTTTGGTACAGCCGTTCAGCGTCTGCTCCACAGTAGTGTGAGGATGGAGTGAGGTGAAGCACTTCCTGGCAGAAAGCCCAGCGTTTGATCCCAAACTTCAAACTGCACCTCTTCTTCAGACCTGCAATTTCATAACATGTTATATACAGCTGAACTGATGTAACAACACCAGTTGAGCGTAAATGATCGCATTCTTTTACCTGTTGAGAATGATTAGCACGGCTGAGGCATCAGGTCTGATATAGGCAGAAACTTCCAGGCTGGTGTGCTGACTGAAGGACACGCCCACTCTCTGTGACCCCTCCCACAGGAACTTGCTGTCAGGTACAAAAAGTTACTCGGATGCTCAGCTAAGATACAGATCTACATATTGTATTGAAGAATATAACTAGGATTCATAAAATAACGTGTAGGTTTTTACAACCCAAGTATGATGGTAAAATGTCAAGTGTATACTTGCTTGCTTATGTTTACAATTAAATTATAGTAACAGCTGTTTAGCTGTAAACACGTGTGCTAGTGAAAGCTATATTTAATCTTTAGAAACCATTTTTGTCCAAGAGCTGAATCTTGTCACTGTTAACGGTGCCTTGAACGAGTTTTACCTGAAGTGGGCCATGCTGTAGAAGGTGGGCTGCTTGTAGAAGACGTCTTTACTTGAGTCCACAATAATGGGGCTGTCCACAAAGTTCTTCGCCCAATTTGGCCCTCCATCCTGATTAAGGGCCAAGTTCCAGTCTGTCCAGCCAGTCACATAGTTATTCAGGTCCTAAATAAAGAGAAGGTACATTATATAATAATTTTTAAATAATTACATAAAACATTTTCTATACTTTATATTGCAACCACTTTGTATATTAGTGGCCCCACAAAAGTTTGCCTAAAATCTTTTCTAAAAATATATTTTATAATCCTTTTAAGGGGAAACAAAAGAGAAAATGAATCTAAACCCTTAAAATTAACACCATTATATATACATATAACATAACATTATTGATTGATCTGTCACTACATTTGGAGGTGTGTTATTTCCCAATAGCAACGCTGACTAACTTGCTACTCATCCAGGTAACGCGGACTCACTCTCTCGTTTCAATTAAACGCGGCTGCTGCTATTTCACATCTCTGTTATTGTCATCAATTGTAATAACATAATAAATAGCTTATATTTTAAAACAGTTACAAATCGCTATCTCTTGTCCCCATAATTATTTATGTGGTAAGAAGCTGTGTAGTAAGTAGTATGACTGTACCTTAGCCCTTAAATGTTCGTCTAGTTTGAACTTGTTCATTTCTCTTGGAAAAAAGCCACTTACTACCAACTGGTTTCTTCACGGAAGTTTGTGTTTCATTTCAACTCAAATGAATATTTTGTGTCCAATTATTTAGTAGAAGTCGTGTAATAAGTGGGGACATGTACATCCACCTGGGTGTTATTGCAAAATAAACTCCTTCAGGGCAATATAAAATCACATTGTCTGGGTCTATTCTGCAAAAACAACTGGCTAGATATACATTATCCCTTAAATATTATATTTTATTTACATATATTGTTATACAGTGGTGGCCAAAATTGTTAGAACACCTGACAGATCTGAAAATATTGACTTTTTTTGTCTCCAAAACATGTTTAATTTCATAATGTTCATGAAACATGCAGATGCACAACAAATATCAGATGAAGTGAGTCGTACTGCTTTTCTCCACTTTTAACTTTAATATTTGGTGTGTCCACCTTTTGCAGCAATGACAACAGCACATCTCTCTGGCATAGTGTTAATATATTTCCTGAGAACTTCAACACTAATGTTATCCCATGCCTTCTGCAACTCAAGCCAAAGGCTTTCCTTTCAATGTAAAATAGATCTGTCCAGTTTATTTTCCAATTCGCCCCAAATTTGCTTGATGGGGTTGAGGTCCGGACTTTGATGGGGCCAGTCCATCATTTTCAATGTTCCAGCAGATTCCTTCCATCGCAGGTAGTTCCGACAATAGTTCGTTTTATGGGTATTGTATTGGCCAATTCAATAAAAACAACTGAAACCGCTTAAATATGCCAAATGTTCAAACAGTTTTGGCCACCACTGTATAAAGTAAATAATCATGTTTTACATTTCAAATACACCGTGTACCTGTATGATGTCATGTGCATAGCCTTCTGCTCTGTCCCAGCTGCCCAGACGCACCCCATGATCCAGCGGACTCCACCCAGCACACGCCTCGGTTGCAAACAGGAAGTACTCTGGGTAGAGGTGGTGCGTGGTGGTCAGGGTGATGTCAGGTGGTGCAATGTTGTTCAGATACCAGTGAAAACCAATCCCGTGGATATAACGTGCCGCTTGTACATCACTCAGAACCTACAACAGGGAAGAGAGGTGGAGAGACAGAGATGAATGGAGTTTTGCCACCACCTGCATCTTCATGAACATCCTCCCATACTTCTTTTAGTCCACTCTCCTCACTTACCACTTTGGCCCAGTGTGGAAGCAAAAGTCGGTTGTCATCTAGGATCATAAGGCGGGTCTGGGGAAAGGATGAGGAATGGAGTCCTGGACCCAGATCCAGGGCGATCCAGTCACGCTGTGTCTCCGGAGTAAAACCCAAAGCCTGAAAACTGTAATTTGTGATTTCGCCTGCAGTGGGCTCGTTTCCTGATGTCAACCCCCAGAAAGAAAGATTATATTTCCCATATTCCTCTAGAAATCTGAATAGGACAGGTAAAAGGCCTTATTAAAAGGTTAAAATGGCTGGAAATGTATTTCTTTTGTAGCTAGTTGTAGTTAAGATATTGGTATTTAAATACAGTTTTAGGTTCCTTTACGCACCTAATGTAGTACTGGGCCCAGGTCTTATGCTCTTTGCCTCCTGGCTTGCCTTTGAGGGAGCCTTTGCCAATCAGTGCACCATTGGTCTTCAGCCAGGCGGGGGCACTCCAGGCACTGGCAAACAGATTGAGAGGCTGAGCAGAGAGAGCCTGTGCCCGCTGCAGTAGGGGAATCTGGGAGAGAAAGATGACATGAATCAGAGTATGTGATTAGGGGTGTGCAAAATGCATTGTCTACGAAAATATTGTAATTGTTCTTTTAACAATGTGTGAGCAGATATTGAGTATGTTGCTTACTTTTCAAAAACCAAACAAAATCACATCTTGAGAGTCCAAGCATTGACTGTGGTGTAGCCTATTAGAACGCACTTAGAATGCCAATGAAAATAGTTCCAAACAAAGCTGGAGCAAAACCGCTGCATATCACAGCAGTGTTCATTACCGAATGAATCTGTGAACTGATTGAGTGAACGATTCAATGACCATTCATAAAAAGCCACTGGCTTGTTTTCTGAATTAATCATACTGCCATATATGTTAAGTTTTAATTTCATATTTCAAAATAAAAGTATATTTTTTAATCATTTCATATTTTAATATTCAAAGTATTGTACTATATCTCTTATTATTCTATATTGTTTTATTATTCTGATTGAATTTATTGATTAAATGTAAGAATCTGACATAAGGTGTACAGGGACCTGCCACTACCACTTGGCAGTTTAAATTTCATATCAATATTTTTTAGATTATTTCATTTTAAAACACTATAGAGTCTTATTGTACTGACTCAATTTGATTAATTAAATGTTTAATATCCTTAGAAATAAATTGCCCATACAAAGATAAAAGTGCCCCTGAAAATTAAAAATGGCACCTTAATGGAAAAGTTTACTTCTGTCACTTAGATGTTAATTGCTGTGAACAAACTAATGTGCAGAATAAAAACAATATGAAAAGCTTTAGGAGGTCAACTGTCAACTGTCCAGGTCTAAACCAGCAAAAGTTCCAGCACAAACACACTCAGCTAAATACTGCCTAATTTTTGTTATCAACAAAATCCTCCAAAATGTCAAGACATATCAAAAATCGCACACCTGTAACTGTGATGGTGTGTTTTTGTTTGTGTATGATACCTTCATGTGAATATCCTCTTCAGCCAGAGTGAAGTTCTGGAGATCGTAGTCTTCTGAAGTGTCAGCGTATGTGTAGAGGCGAGTTGAGAAATCACAACTGCCCATCGGCACTCTCACGAAACGGTACTCTATACCTGTGACAGACAGGGATGTGCACCATTCAGAACTCAGATTGCTGAACCTATTTTCTTTTCTGTTTCCCAATCTCTGTCCCTCTCACCATCTGGGGAGAAGTACTGTCTGAGCAGCTGGTCTTGAGCTCCAGAGGACAGGGACAGAATATTCATAGCTGCTGCATCTGTCATGGCTCCCCCGAATCCTTTAATGCGCTGATACTTCTGACTGGGATTCAGAGTGATTCTGAGAGCTGAGATTGAGGAGATAAAAAGAGAGCCGCTCAGGGGTTTGACTGGATATTAAATATATATATAATTATATGTAATACGTCTTTCTCTACTTTTCTTCCCACTTTGCATAAAAGGACTAATGACAAAATGTAAAATTATTAGTGGTGTCAAACGATTAATCGCATCCAAAATAAAAGTTTTTGTTTACATAATATATGTGTTTATACTGTGTATATTTATTATGTATATATAAATACAAACACATGCATATAAGAAAAATGTATGTTTATATACTAAAAATATTTATATATAATATAAAATATAAGAATATAAATATATAAATGTATATACATGTAAATATTTTCAAAATATATACTGTATGTGTGTGTGTATTTATATATACATAATAAACACACAGTACAACACCATATATTATGTAAACAAAAACTTTTATTTTGGATGCGATTAATCGCGATTGATCATTTGACACCACTAAAAATTATACAATTTTGATGTGATGCCTAAATAAAAATTACACATACTGTACATTAGCTGTCACAAGATTGGAATAATTAAGCTTTTTTAATGTTTGTGAAAGTAGTCTCATGCTCACTAAGGCTGCATCAAAAAACGTAAAACTATAATACTGTGAAATAATATTACAATTAAAAAAAACTTTTCTAATTTAATATATATTTAGATTTAATTTATTCCTGTGATGGCAAAGCTGAATTTTACTTCAGTCTTCAGTGTCACATGATCTTTCAGAAATCATTCTAATATGCTGATTTGGCACTCAGTTATCATCAATTGATATTGGTGCTTAATTTTAAACAATGCTTCTTATCAATGTTGAAAACAGTTTTTGCTGCTTAATTTTTTTGTTGAAACTGTGATCCTGTTTTCACAATCCTTTCATGTATAAAAAAAGCTTTGGTGTTTACCATATTTTATGAGCTCAATTTAAGTGACTATATCAGTATGTGAACCCTAAATTAAATTGTTTATCATAAAGCTATAGCGTCTCTTCAGAGGACTTGGATTAAACCGCTGGATTCATATGGATATGGACTTTTTAAAACTCCTTTGGTTCTTTTTGAAGCTTAAAGGTTTGGTTGACTTTCAACGGATAGGGAAAAATATCGTAATTTGTGCTGCAAAAGATGAACAGAAGTCTTATGGTTTTGCATTGACATGACTCACGCTGAGGGTGAGTATATGATGACAGATTTTCATTTTGTGTGGATTAAGTAACCCTTTAAGAATTTTAGACACATACTGATATTTTTAAACACTCACCTGCACCTGTGCTGTTCTTCTGGAACTGGCCTTGACTGTTCACGAGTCTGCTGCCAGTTTTATTGCTAACATATGACAAGAACTGACCGGGATCTGGCAACCCAGTCCGGCCCACAGAGTCGCAGTATGTCGCATTGCACACGCACACAACCGAACCATGACCGAAATTCAGTGCTTCACAGTCGTCAGCTGGACATATGAACCGAAGTGACACAAACAAGCAGACAGATACAAATAAAACAGCAGATAAACATATCTCCTATATTATTTATCTGATTACATTGACTTAATAAACACACCTCTCGCTATAGTGATTACTCCAGTCAGCAGAATGAAAAGCAGCGTTTCTCTCATCATGTCAATGAGATTCTGTGGAGAGTCTTGTTGCATGTAAACAACGCTCTGTCAGATATTAAACGTGCTCTCACTACTTATTCCTAGCAGACAAACGCTTCTGTGTATTTAACGTTCATCTGACGCCTAAAAACGGAAATACTGATATCATTACTGTCCTCTAAATGTTGTCTTAAAGAAGCATTTTCATCTTCAGTATACAGTTTCTGGGCTGTAAACAGTCAACCATGCACCATGCAACTGAGTTCCGGATGAGACTGCGATCACATGACCCCCTCATTCACCACGTGACATCTAACAACAATGTTTTTAAGAGAAATACAGTTCTGTTAATAAAGTTAAATAATCAAATCACACCTTAAAAAGGCGGTAGACATTTTACACGTTTTTCTAAATGATTTTATTATGAAAAAAGCTGCATGCTTATACATTTATTGAATTCACATGATATACAGATGCAAGAGTAAGCAAATGTGCATTAGGAGAAGGCACACAATCGTTCCAGGATGGACGGGTTTTTGTTGCTGAGAAAGATAAGCTCTTTCTTTCCTTCTTCAGATCGACCTGTTGGTGAAAGATACATAATATAAATTGGTATCTAGTAGCATGAAAGGTTATTCTGCAAAGATTATTCTGTATTTTTATACTGTATTTTTTTCTACTCTTTGTAGTACTGTATTTACTCGGTTATTTACCTATTTATTTTTTAATCATTTAATTTTTAATTAATTTATTATTATTTTTACACTTCCATTGACACCCTAGCAACTCCTTCACCCATGGCTTCCATTTTATCCAAAATCACTTGAATGGACATTAAATCATTTTGAATTGTAAACTTGTAAACAGAAACTTCCTACATTTTATATAACCTCATTATTCTTTTTACACACAGCACTGACAATTGCCACTGCTCAGACTCCAGGCAAATAAATACACAAACTTACTGTGTGGATGCTGAAGCCAGTTGCGGTCTAAATAGTACAGATAACAGCTCTCAAACTCCTTCTCATTGTAGTTGGAGACAGAAACTGGCACAAAAGGTTCCATATCATCAAACCCCTCCTGAAAGACAGACAGCATGAGAGAAAGAAAGAGAGCAAATATATTGAGCCATTTTAACAAATCTATACAACACGCACAACATATCATATCAACTGCCTCTAAACTCTATAATTCTTCAAAGTCTATTGTCAATGTCAAAAGGAAAACTAAACACTGTTAACTTAAGGCATTTATGAAAAGAGGCATAATGTGTTTTGTGTGTGAAGGCTACTGACCTCTCCTAGTAGCTCACTGGGAAGGTAAGCAGACCGTGGCTTGAACAGAGAGCCGGTCTGAGACAAAGCTGTGAGAATGGCACCTCCACTCTAGGACAGAGAGCAATGTAAAGTAAATAGAGAGTGAACAACTCACTGGGAGTTAAATCTGTATTATAATATTATAGTAACGTTTTACACAAAAATACACATTTGCTGAAAATGTTTTCACCCTCAGGGTATCAAAGATGTAGAAGAGTCTGTTTCTTCATCTGAACAGATTTGGAGAAATTTAGCATTACATCACTTGCTCACCAATCGATCCTCTGTAGTGAATGGGTGCCGCAAGAATGAGTCCAAACAGCTGAGAAAAACACTGCAATAATTCACATGACTCCAGTCCACCAATGAATGTCTTGTGCAGTGAAAAGCTGCATGTTTGTAAGAAACAAATCCCTCATAAACTGTCACTTATGGCTAAAATACCAGTCCAAAATCCATAACGCTTCCTCCAGTGTTATCCTTCCCCCTGTTATCTTCTCAATTTTTTAAACTGTTTTGGACTTTTTTTTTAATGGTACTTGGCTTTTGCAAATTCAATTTTCATTCCAATAGTAAACTTTACTTCTGCATATTTCCCTCTCTTGATTCAGACGAGATGACATTTTCACTGGAGAAAGCAATATTATGGATAAAAGACTCGTATTTTAGCTGGAAGCAACAGTTAAGGTAAAAATGTCTTGATATATTTGTTTATTACAAAAGCAGCTTTTCACTTCACAAGATGTAAATTAATGTACTGGAGTTGTGTCGATTACTGGATTGTTTTATCAGATGAACTCTTATTCTGGCAGCACCCATTCACTGCAGAGGATCCATTGGTGTGCAAGTGATGTAAGGCTAAATTTCTCCAAATCTGTTTCAATATGAAAAAACTCATCTACATCTTGGGAGGCCTGAGGGTGAGCACATTTTACCAAATTCTTTTTTTGGATGAACTATTCCTTCAAGTAAGAGGTTTTTTTTTTTTTTACCCAATTGTTTTTCATAATCTTCCTCAGATTATGAATCAAAGTCAATTCCTCTGGCTCACACTACATAAAAAAGAAAAGAAAGCAGGATATCAAACAAACGCACAAATTATTTTATAAGATTAGTAGAATTATGTAATAAATATTTTTAAATTCCTATTCATTTATTCTGGCTGATTTACACCAACATACCATAGTTCTGTCCTCCTTTTTAAGAGATGTTTTGCCCCACAGAGCATTTACTCCATCCACAGCCACGGCCAGTTTAAAGGCCCCCTCGCCCTCTGTGGCGGCCCCTGCCTGCAACCTCAGCTCTCGCAGCACTGCGCCCACCACATCACTGCTGCTCTTCATGCGATTCACACCCTGTTCAATTTAAATTAAATGATTAAAAATGAATAAAACTACAAAAATGATTAATTAAACTACAAAAATGACTATGAGAAGTTAAGCCAGGCGCACACTGTGCAAATTTTAAAGGAGTCATATGATGATTTTTAAAAAACATTATTTTGTGTGTTTGGTGTAACAGAAAATGTTGACAGGCTTTAATGTTCAAAAACACATTATTTTTCAAATACTGAACATTATTTTAGTTCCTCTATGCCCCGCCTCTCTCAAATGCGTCGTTTTCTACAAAGCCCCTCCTTCCGACAAGTGCAGTCTGCTCTGATTGGCCAGCTGACACAGTTCATTGTGATTGTCCGAACACTACAAGCACGCGTTGGAAATGTAACGCCCCTTACCATAATCACGAGGTTCAGCTTTCAAAGTAAATATAAAGACAGTTAATAATGTCCTTGGTTTTACCATCAGTTCAAGCCCAAAAGGGGAAGTCACATGACAGACACAGTGATGATGCTCGCATGTATTTGCAGTACACAAGCCGTGGTTAAGACAGCTGACTCCACTGTGATGTGACCCTGTCTCTCTCTCTCTCTCTCTCTCTCTCTCACACACACACACACACACACACACACGTTACTCTAAACTGTGCATAACTCCGCATTTGAACAGTCAATAGCAAATACTTAAACTAATAACAAAACATTGTCACTGCCAGAATGTCATAGCAAAGTCAGAACTGACTAGGGCTGGGCGATTTATCTCATGCAATATGCATGCGCATCTCGTCAGTAAAACCGGCTCCTTGATTAGCGGTAAATCCCCATCACCTGTTTTCAAATGGAGCGGCATTTAATACACGGAGCCGTAGTTCACTGAGAAGCTACGCAATATCGCGTTCATTATCGCAGATGAATCGCCTTCGATAATGAACGCGAGATTGCGTAGCTTCTCAGTGAACTACGGCTCCGTGTATTAAATGCCGCTCCATTTGAAAACAGGTGATGGGGATTTACCGCTAATCAAGGAGCCGGTTTTACTGACGAGATGCGCATGCATATTGCATGAGATAAATCGCCCAGCCCTAGAATTGACCCTTTTTTTTTTTTTTTGGAAATAGCCTTTGTGCACAGCCAGCCTTGTACTCTACTAGGTTCACAATACTGTCGTCCATAAAATGCGTTGCACAGATTCGAACATTTGGGTTGTGCTATTCTGTTGTAAATGATCCTAACCTATGATTCCTAAATGCATCTACTTTCGGAAGACCAAATAAAGTGCTTTTGCTTTCGCATAGAAACACACAGCGTCTCCCTGACATGGCTGCATCAACACTACTGCGGCTACTGAAACCACGCCTTCTTTCTTTGCGTGAATTTGGGGCGGCATTAAGCAAATATTTCCACATCGTGACGTAGACATGTGGGGGCGTATTTAAATGAGGTGTTTCAGCCCAGTCTGGATCTGTCTTCTCTTTTAGATAGAATAAATCCTTTTGTGGGAGACTTTGAACTTTGTAACTCTGCAGATCATATACATACACAAACAGCTACATAACACACTAAAGAAAAGGAAAACAAGAAATCGCATCATATGACCCCTTTAATTTTTAATAGCCCTTTACGATTGTTGCTTGTCAGACTGTACTAACATGATGATCATGTCACACTGTGGGATCTCAATTGTCATTAATGTCAGACTGTATGACAGTCAAGACATGTTAAAAATGGATGCGTGCAAGAAAACTAGATTTCGTTAAGCCGAGGAGATGAGCGCCAGGTGTTTATGGCGGTTAGAAGAAATCTCTAGCATTAATTCTGATTATGTCTTGTCTTGAAAAACGAGGGCAGTTTGATGTTCGTCGTTATAGAAGTCACACTGCAGGACTGTGTGCCAAATCTTGATCGCAATGGCCATTAATCAGCTGTTGGTGAACATGTCAAACCAGCGATCAAAGACTACAGATTTTAGCCTAGGATTATAGGAATCTTTTAGGATTTTCAAAATGTGTCTCAGATGACCAAATCACGGCTAAAATCACACAGGGTGTACTGGGTTTTAGGCAAGTTAGAATATAGTCACTTTGAGGTAGTGTAATGGGGAATGTTTAATATGATAATGATGATGAATAAAACTCACCTGATCAACAAGCTCCCCTAAAGGCTGCCCTGTTTCAGTACTTTCTCTCTTTGTCCACACATACCGCTGTGTTGTCTTTATCTATCAGTTGATCAGATTAACATCAGAGCAGCTTAATAAATGATAAAATGTACCAAAATAAGTAAGTGATAAATAAATAACATCTCTTCACATACACAAGAATGGAGCTAGTGGAGTATATATTGTGAAATTTTAATTTCTACAGTTTTACAATTTTAAAATATTTTTAGACAACTTAAGCAAATATATTTTGTAAAAAAATAAAATAAAAGTAATCAATGAATAAATAGATAAATAAATATTCATTTATGTGGGCAAAGCAATGTGATAAGGTGATTTACACACAAAAAACTACCACTTAATAAACACATCAAGTTGTACCTTGGATAAAAAGCGTTCGTTGGTGATTTTGAAGTTCTTAAGCCATTGGGATGCTTGGATTGGCTGGTCAAAGCGTGAGGGGCGGGAAGAAGATGGTAGCAGCTCTTTACAGTTCTTGACCCACAGATGAGCTACAGAGAAAACATCATAGCATCATCAGACTCCAAACTTAATATCACCTTACATTTTGATTGAACGAGTGTCAGTGCAGCTCACCATCAGGTATGTGCACGATCAGCCAGCCCTGAGTGTAGCAGTAGTGCAGGGCATGACTCAAACACATGGTCTTTCCAGTGCCAATATCTCCATCTAAAGCACATTGTCAAGGAATCAGTGTGGAAAAATATGCACAAAGTAAAACAGCTCACTGGATTGGAATTTTGTGTTTGAGGATACAGAGTATATATCGCAGCGGAGGCTTGCTGTAATCAGCCTTTTTAAGATATGAGATAAGCTCCAGCGCTGGTGGCCTCACCATCACGCAGCCTTCATTAAACGTTTTAATCTGAAACAAGAGCACAAACATGCATTAGTCGTCCAGGCAACTTCAACCACAAATCATAGCAATGGCATTTCTGTTTGGACTACATTAAATCAATGCTAATGTTCTCCACACACACACATACTGCAGTACTGTTTCCAAACCTGCAACTGGAAGCGTGGAGGCAGTCCATGAGGGAAGAGTTTTTGGATGTGAGCCGGAGGGAGCGTGTAGTACTGCCCAGTATGTCTTTCTGAATGGTACGTCTGAGAAAGGAAAAGGCAAGAAAGATTGAATGTAATAAGAATGTAGTAAGATTTCCATAACATATTTTACATGCAGTTTCAAGGTGCAGTTAAAAAAGTAAATATTTAAGTAATACATAAATTACCAAGCAAAGCAAAAAGATAAGATGCTCCGATCTAACATTTATAGAAAAATCTGTTTTATTTTCCACTTCCATTTTATTTTTCCCCAAATACATGGTTTTCTATTTCTAGTGCTGTCAAACAATTAATCGCGATTAATCGCATCCAAAATAAGTTTGTTTACATAATATATGTATGTAAACTGTGAATATTTATTATGTATATAAATACACACATACATTATACATTTTGAAAGTATTTACATGTATATACATTTATATATTTATATTCTTACATTTTATATTATATATAAATATATTTAATATATAAACATAAAATTTTTCTTAAATATATATACACATATGCATGTGTTTGTATTTATATATACATAATAAATATACAGTATACACACAAATATTATGTAAAAAAAAAACTTTTATTTTGGATGCGATTAATCGTTTGACAGCACTACTATTTTCATTTTTCTGGATTCTGTTTTTAATGGTTTAATTCAATTTTAATAATCAAAAGGATGTCTAATCAATTGAATTCATAATACTACAATTTTAACAATAATAGGGCCCTGTGAAATCGGTTTTATTTTTTTCTGGATTCTGTGTTTTATGAATTATTACAAATGTATTATCAAAAACAGTGGTAATCAAATGCATGTATAAACCTTTGACAATTTAAGAATTTTTTTAAAAAAATGTAATTAAATGAAATTGAAACAATTTTCATTTTTTTGGCAAACAATGTGCTGCACAACAGAGGTTTACAGTTTAAATTTTTTAAAAAATTGCATACATTTCTTAACAAAAGTTTACATTTTTTAATAAACTATTATTATTATGTCAATTAATTTTATTTATTTATTTTTAGCAAAAGTCTGCTCAATTATGCAAAACGGTTTATTTTGCATCAACCGGTGGACTTTTGACATCTCCAGGGCTTTTGTTAAAACTACAGATCATACTTCCACAGAAGGGTGTTGCCAAAATTAAATTAAAAAATGCATTATGTAACACCCAAGTTTATTGGAAAAAGGCAACCCCACAGACCCTTTTTTTGTTTTCTCTAGTCATGTACCTCTGATTTTCTCATGGTCATACTGCATAGAGAGCCAAGATTTATAAAAAAAAAAAAAACATCTTGTCAGTGGTGATTTATCCCTTTAAGGTCAGCTTCATGCATAAATATATTTGAAAGCTACTGATAAATGTCTATATGAGACACTACAGTTTCTGGGGTTTTTTTGGGACGTACAGGATCCTGCTCTGAAGTTCTGAAGACTGACAGTGGATTTGATTCAGCTGATTCTGTTTCCACAGCAACTGCCTCCAGCTGATGCCCACTGCTTTGGATGTGGAGATGCCTGAACTTCTGTGTTACCTGATAATGACATAAGGTTTATGAGTGATATATCCTGTAAAATGTTCTTAATTTAAATATACTTCATATATAAAACCATAAATGAAAGGTGAATGACACTTACTGTGGGGCACAGTCGCGAGGACAGTTTGTGCAGATTCATGTTCTGAAACAAAAGCAAAGCAACTGTACATTTGGCCAAAGAGGTTCTCTTAATGTAATCAGGGTGACCCAACTATGCTCATATTAAAACTGTTAAACAAATCGCTGGTTATGCAAGTGTCTGTCTATGGAGAGTGATATAATTCCTAAATTAAAGGAAATTCCTTTTTTATAATGTTAATCTGAGAGAGAGTGTCTGGGATCATGATGTCTGTCACCTTGCGAGAGATATTCTGGCTAAAAGCATGAACGTGCATGAGGCATGATGCGGTTACAACATGATGCACAAAAAACGCCATAAGACAATAACTCACCTCTAGAAAGAGAGTCGACAGATGAGAAGAAAACAATTTGTCAATCAAGAGTTAAATGTACGCGATAACCACGGATTGCTGGTTGATGTGAACGGTCGTACTGTCACAGGCCACGGCCGATGGAGGTCGCCATCATTGTTTCACAAGACGTCGGAAGGTACGTCATCACGTAAACGACGGAGACGTATGACCAAGAGGTCAAGGTTTGGCTGGTAAGCGTCAGATATGAATTATGTGAATTAAATTAATACGGAATACATAATATGTGTTATTACCATGACCTGTTAGCCTCTGCTGGTTGATAAGTATACCGTTATGCTTCATCTTTCTCCACTGACGACCGTTCAAAAGTAGCTGTGTATTCTGAGGAAATACACATTTTTGCATCTTTTACTATTATTTTCTTTTTGTGATATAGCGTGACAACTTTTTTTTTTTTAAAGTGCCTTTGTAAGCTTCGATACTTTTTTTCTTTATTGTCGTATGTAAGTTAGACCCATTCAATCTTAAATTAAATTAAGTTGCATAAAACTTATTACATATTTAAAACTACGATAGTAAATTATATCAACAAAGATATAAATAAACCATTTCCAGCTTTGCCCCATTATGTTATTCGAAACTGAAATAGAAAACTTTTATTGTCATTGATTATATACAACGAAATTTGGAAAGATGCTCCTGTTGGTGTTAAAGATACAAACATATAGCAATTTACAAAGTAAAAAAATAAACAATTAAGGATAAAAAGTAAAAAAAAAAAAAAAAGTAAAAAAAAAAAAAAAAAAAAAAAAAAAAAAAGTCGGAGTGCAAATGCTCCCCTGAGGTATATTTAAATATTGCACTATAGTTGACTGACAACAGTGTATAAAATAAAGGAAAAAATAAATAGGTAAATATCACGTGTTTTTATATTTTATGAGCCTTTCTTTAGTTAGGCTTATAGTTACACCAGTAGGTGGCGTCAATTGACTGTCATTTTGTGCATTATGAATGAGCCATTGTTTCATTATTTCAACTGATTCATCCAGAAACACTGATTTATTCAGGAAGGAAACATTGTGTGTTGCTCAGAGACGAGCAAAGTGAGTATTTTCAGAGCAAAGATAGCCTCGAAATACAGCAGGTAAACAACTTCCTCAAGAGTTCATTTTTTGTTCAGAAATCAATGAACCTCAACCAAAGAAATCAACCTATCAACACTTTTACTTTACTCAAATGAAGTCGACATTTGAAACAAAGGAGTATATTATTGATCTGTTTTTTAATAGAAAAATGTAATATTTGTCAGAGCAAGTGTAACTCAAAACCCCATTTCCTCTCCTTTCCTATTTTTATATATTATCCAAATATATATATATATATATATATATATATATATATATATACATACATATACATATATATTAG